>CAHIKZ030001007.1:475000-532500 GCA_903632075.3 Acanthosepion pharaonis | reverse complement strand
AACCCCACCCCTCCCACAAAATGATTTTTTTTTTAAATCAGTGATAATGACAGCAATGGGAAACAAAAGTATCCTAAACATTACACACAGGCCAGTAAAAGTAAAAGACCCAAGAGGCACTCAAGATAAAGCGTTACTAAACAATATTGATGCATAGACGTTAGAAGAAGAGATAAGAAGTGTAGATTGAGGATATATATATATATTTTTTTTTTTTTTTAATAAAAACAGACCACTTTAAGGTTCCATGTAATAAGTTATTTCACCACAACCCTTTCACAGGGCTCTGGATCATCAGACTTTACTTCCAAAGGTTGAAAGGAAAAATGGTGAAATAACTTATTACATGGAACCTTAAAGTGGTCTGTTTTTTTTATTCAAACATATTTGCTCTGAATTTACATTGAGGTCTCTGGATATCCTCCTCCTCAGGTCTACCCATACGGATTACCTAGTTTTGCATAAACTATATATATATATATATATATATATATATATATATATATATATATATATATACCGGGTGTAAACGCTAAATTGTCTAAATCGTGTAACAGCAAAAATTGACCAATGGTTAGATTAAAATCTGAACTGTTATATCTTACAAATGATTAAAGATATCTTACTGGAATTCTAGGATATTTTTATAACACTATTGGGCTCTACGTTGAAGAATGTATTATTATCCTCCAAGCTTAGCAGAATAATTGTGATGAAATCAATCATAAACGAAAATGACATGTTCATCATTAATTAAGCATAGAGCATCGGAAGCTCATGAAAGATTGAAATAAAGTTCATATATAAACTTCAAACTTTTCAGTCTTGGAGTAACAAGGTGTTTCGCGTACGATTTCATTTTCAAGTCTTTTTCACTGCTCTTTGGACTGTCATAGCCTCTCTGACGTGCCAAACGCCTTATGAATTGAGTTGGATCTTTTCTAATTGATCTCTTAAGTTCAAATGATCATCCCTCTTCCTGTTGGGACCTCCTGGTTCAGTTTTCCTCTCTTCTTTAAACTTATTCACCATCCTTTTGATGGTTCTTTAATGGACTTTGACGATGGAAGCCACAGTAGAACTGTTGGTAACATTATTGAAAGCCTGAATGTTTTTTTTTCCTCTCAGCATTGCTCATTTAGGAAGATAGTCGGGTTGACCCAAAACATTTTTAACCTGTTCCCTTTGTAGCTGAATAACTCAAAGAGCTTGTCAGTGATTCTTACGAGAAATCATATCAAGATGGCTAATTGTCTTATCTGAAAACCTGAAAGATGAAACTCAATTAGTTTAGATATTAAACATTTTGTGGGATGGATAATTCTGCTGTTATACTATTTGGACCCGCTATATGTAGGATAGATAGTGGTTGACCCTAGACTTTTCAACCAAAGTTAAGCAATGTCGAGCCTGGTTAGTGGCTAGATGGGTGACCGTATGGGAATACCAGGTGCTTATGTTGGGTAGTGTAATGAATTTTTAATTGGAGAGCCAATTTCAATTTACGTTCCTCATTAATTAATCACAGTTAAGGAACCAAAGCTCATTAAGGATTTAAATAAAATTCAAATATATATAAATATATTGTTCGAAGATCATTTTCCAACTTATTCAAGATGATCTACGCCCTCTCTAACTGTTATACTGGAACTTACCTATTCTATTATTAATAGACTCTCCCACATATAATAAGTAGTAGCAGTCGCCAGGGAGCTCAGAGTGAGTTGGTGAGTCAGTCGATGTCGGACATTAAAGTATCAACCACCACAACTAGATTGCTGCGTCATTAACTATTATAACATGTTCCTAACGTTTTGTACGTCGGACCCTTTTAGGAGCGACTTAGTGAAATACAAGCCTCCACTGTGAAAACTACTCTACAACACTAACCTTCTAACATTCTGTCCTGGAGTAACAAGTTGCAACATAGGTTTCACGTACAATTACATTTTCATGTTTTTTTTTTCACTGCTCATTGAACTGTTATAACTGAAACTCCCCCCTCAATATGCCGGACCTCTTATGGATAGAGTTGGATCTTTTCTAATTGATCTCTTTAGCTCTAAGTTGAAATGATGATCTCTCTTCCTATTGTGACCTCCTGATCCAGTTTTCCTCTCTAGTGATGCCTCTTTTTTAAACTTATTCACTGTTCTCTTGATAGTTCTTGAATGGATTTCGAAGATGGAAGTTGAAAAATCAGCCTAGCATGCTGAAAATGGGCCCAAGCGATGATCCCTTTTCCTGTTTTGACCTCCTGATCCAGTTTTCCTCTCTACTATTCTCTCTTTTATAAACACTCATTTACCCTTCTCTTGATGGTTCTTGAATGGACTTTGAATTTAAGTTGGGTTTGTTGTATGATAGTCAGCATTCGCGCTCACCCCGATAATAATGAACCGATTTTGGATGTTTGCATGGAACCCAATATACACTTTAATCCACATGGCCACGTGTCTCTTGGACAATTCAGTTGTGTAATTTGGGAGTTTTATGTCAGATGGTAGGACAAGAAATGAAGGCCAAGATTTACATTGACTCAAGATCAGGAACCAAATTTGGTAGAGTATCAAGAAATTTCTTCTTCTTCTTCTTCTTCTTCTTTTTCCCCCTCCTCCTCCTCCATCACTTAGATTTTTTTTGTCAGGTGATGCTTGTCGTATCTCAGCTCCTATCTTGCAGCTTAAGGACAGCACAAAATACTCAGTATATCCTCCTCCTCCTCATTATTATTATTATTATTATTATTAATACTACTACTATCATCATTATTATTAATATTACTACTACTACTACTATCATTATTATTTTATTTCCTTTGATTTCATGTGGGTACACATTTCTTCCTGTCTCCTGAGCAGAGACCTAAGGTCATAATATGGCGTCATGACATTTTCTACTGATCAATTTTGAAAAAAAACCCCAAAAAACAACACATATTTTAATTAGATCAAGTTCTTCGTACAGTGTGGACTGTATTCGAGGGAACAATTTTTTGTATTTCTTTGAGGTATGCGCTACCACGAATCACATCAATGAGCTTGTGAGGAACGTTTTCTAGTCAATCCGAGGGGCCCCCAACTACAACTGGAATTGTTGATCTCCTCACGTGGCACATTTTTGAGATTTCCATTTCAAGGTCTTTGTCTTTTGATAGATTTTTGAAGATCTTCAAAGATACATTGCAGTCCTCAGGGACTGCCATATCAATAGGGAGGCACTTTTTGTCTTCGCTGTCTCTTATCACGATGTCTGAGTGATCAGCTTTGTTTGTGTGAATTGTAAAGTCCCATACAATTGTTACAGGTCCTATGTCCATAACTGGGTCGGGGTGGAGTTCATACCTATTTCTTTTAGTTTACTTATTATTATTATTATTATTATTATTATTATTATTATTATTATTATTTCCTTTGATTTCCGGCATTTACACATTTCTTTCTGGGTCCTGGCCAGGGACCTAAGGTTAGAAATGACATCATGACACTTTCCACTGACGAAAAAAAAAAAAAAAATACATAGATAAAGCCCTTCGTAAAGTGTGGGCTGCACTTGTCAGAACAATTTTTTGTACCTCCTTGAGGCATGGACTTCCAGGAATCCCTTCAATTAGTCTACTGCAGTCTTTTCCAACCAGTCCTAGGGCTCCAACTACAACAGGGATTGTTGATGTTCCCATATGCCACATTTTCAAGATTTTCTATTTCAAGGTCCTTGTACTTTGACAACTTTTTTTGAATATCTTCAAAGATACATTGCAGTCAGCAGGACTGCCATATCAATAAGGAGGCACCGTTTTTGTTTGTGGTCTTTAATAACAATATCTGGCCGGTTGGCCTTGATTGTTCTGTCAGTGTGTATTGTGTAGTCCCATAGAATTGTAACAGGTCCTATCTCCGTAACCAGATCTGGGTGGTGTTCATACCATTTTCTTTCAGTTTCCTTCCGTAGAAGTTGTAGATTTTCCAGTGCAGATATTGGCCCACTCTGTCATGTCGGGTTTTATATTCAGTGGGTGCCAACACCGTACAACCTGATACAAGATGATCAATCGTTTCTGGATATTTATCACAGAATCTGCATTTTGGGCTGACACAATATTTTAGTATATGTGGCAGATAATTCCCTAGTTAGCAAGCATTGGTCCTGCGCAGCAAGGATAAAACCTTCAGTTTCCGCTTTCAACCCTGCACTACGTAGCCACTGATGGGTACGGGTTTTGTCTACGTCAGCTTGTTTGGTACGGGCAGAGTATTGGCCATGAAGCGGTTTATCTTGCCATCGCTTCTGTATTTGGTCGGTTGTATTCGTCTTTGCTGTCTTTTTTAGGTATTTTGCAGTTTCAGCCTGTGTATTGTGCTGTAGTTGCATCTCTACGCCCATTTGAAACTCCTGATTATTATTATTATTATTATTATTATTATTGTTATTATTATTATTATTATTATTGTTCGTCGTTATTTGTTAGTTAACATGTACGGTACACGTAACCAATACCTAAAAAATAATTAACTATTTCTGTTTTGATGGTTTAGAATAGATGAAAGAAAATATATATGAAAGGCACTCTCTGGTTTCAGTGAGAAAAAAAGCAAAAGACGATGGAAAATACTATCGATTTATGTTGTATTTTGCTAAATTTGTTAAGCTCAAATATATAACGATGCAATTGGGCAATTTTCCGCTAGCATTTTAGTGTCCCAGAACTCGCAAGCGGTTCATTCAGTCATTAAATTAGGATTCTTCAGAAAATTCAATCGGGAAAACTGAGTAACTTTCAGAGGTACTACTAGTTATTTTTATCATTCTTATTTGAAGCATAAAGCAAGACTGCTGAAAATTATTGTATTTGGATAGATTTCAGGATTTGTGGGGAGCTGAAAACTTTTCAGCTCTTCTCGTCATGTTTATTGTATTATTAATATTAACCATTAAAATCAAATTTAAATTCTTCTTTCATTTTTTCTTCTACTTCTTCTTCATCATCATATACTTCTTCTTTTCATTCCTCTCCTCCTCCTCACTTTTCTTCTTCTTATTCTTCTGATCCTACTCTTCACCCTCCTCCTTCTTCTTCTTCTGATTCTCCTTCTGCTCCTGCTACTCTTCCTGCTCCTCTTCTTCCTCCTCCTCATTCTTCTTCTTCTGCTTCTGACCCTCCTCTTCTTTTAATTCTTGTTCTTGTTTCTCTTCTTCTTCTTCTAATTCTTCTTTTCCTTCTTCTAATTCTTCTTCTTCTCCTGCTCCTCTTCCTACTCTTCCTCTTCCTCCTCCTCCTCCTGCTTCTTCTTCTAAACCTCCTCTTCCTCCTCCTCCTCCTTCTTCTTTTTTCCTGCTCCTCTTCCTGTTCCTCCTCTCCCTCCTCCTACTCTTCCTCCTCCTTCTTCTACTTCTTCTTCCTCTGACCCTCCTCTTCCTCCTCATTCTCCTCTTCTTCTTCTTCTTCTTCTTCTTCTTCTTCTTCTTCTTCTTCTTCTTCTTCTTCTTCTTCTTCTTCTTCTTCGTCCTCTAATACTTCTTTTTCTAATTCTTCTTCGAATTCTTTTTCTAACTCTTCTTCAAATACTTCTATTTTCTTCTAATTCTTTCTTCTTCTTCTTCTCTTCTTCTTCTTCTTCTTCTAATACTACTACTACTACTACTACTTCTAAATAATAATATTAGTAATAGTAGTAGTAGTAAGAGTGGTAATTGTAGCAGACATCATCATAGTAGTAGTGGCAGAAGTTGTCGAAACATAGCTTGGCTTCTGCTGTAATTGACCATGCGTTGCGCCTTTGCACTTTTTAATATGTAAAAAGAGCAATAAATAAACAAAAAAATAAAAGCCATCAAAAAGAAAGCTCTAAACACATAAATATGCAATAGATGCAATAGATACGTATGACACAAACACACACACACAAACACACACAGAAAAAAAAAGAATACCCCTACTACATAAGGAAAGAAAAGGAAAGGAAAATGCAATATTTGTGGTAGGCTAAAATAATAACCATGCCAAATGAATGAATAAATAACTAAAAAAATGAATAAAAAATAAAAAAATGCTCGATTATTTTTTATACAAAAGCAAACATAAAAAAGTGAATGGAATAAAAAAAGGTTATGAAAATATTTTAAATATCAAAAATAAAAATAAAAATTAACAGGTGCACGTGCACTTGTGAATGCAAATCATATGCATAAGAATAGAGAAACTGTGAAGAATATTCAAAATGGGAAAAGAATTATGATACCAAGTTGAAAGACTAACTTTTCTAATAAATGTATTGTTGGTTATTGTCAAGAATTTAAATAATAGTTTCATATCATCTTATTATTGATGCTTTTTATCCCAACACTCTGGCCAGATCCTCTCTTCATTATTCCTATTATTTTATTACTAGTTTCATTCCATCTTATTATTGATGCTTTTATCCCAACCCTCTGGCCATTATTCCTATTATTTTATTACTGAGTTTCATCCATCTTATTATTGATGCTTCATTATTCCTATTATTTTATTACTAGTTTCATTCCATCTTATTATTGATGCTTTTTATCCCAACACTCTGGCCAGATCCACTCTTCATTATTCCTATTATTTTATTACTAGTTTCATTCCATCTTATTATTGATGCTTTTTATCCCAACCCTCTGGACAGATCCTCTTCATTATTCCTATTATTTTATTACTAGTTTCATTCCATCTTATTATTGATGCTTTTTATCCCAACCCTCTGGCCAGATCCACTTTCATTATTCCTATTATTTTATTACTAGTTTCATTCCCATCTTATTATTGATGCTTTTTATCCCAACCCTCTGGCCAGATCCACTCTTCATTATTCCTATTATTTTATTACTAGTTTCATTCCATCTTATTATTGATGCTTTTTATCCCAACCCTCTGGCCATATCCACTCTTCATTATTCCTATTATTTTATTACTAGTTTCATTCCATCTTATTATTGATGCTTTTTATCCCAACCCTCTGGCCAGATCCACTCTTCATTATTCCTATTATTTTATTACTAGTTTCATTCCATCTTATTATTGATGCTTTTTATCCCAACCCTCTGGCCAGATCCACTCTTCATTATTCCTATTATTTTATTACTAGTTTCATTCCATCTTATTATTGATGCTTTTATCCCAACCTCTGGCCAGATCCACTCTTCATTATTCCTATTATTTTATTACTAGTTTCATTCCATCTTATTATTGATGCTTTTTATCCCAACCCTCTGGCCAGATCCATTCTTCATTATTCCTATTATTTTATTACTAGTTTCATTCCATCTTATTATTGATGCTTTTTTATCCCAACCTCTGGCCAGATCCACTTTCATTATTCCTATTATTTTATTACTAGTTTCATTCCATCTTATTATTGATGCTTTTTTTCCCAACCCTCTGGCC
Organism: Acanthosepion pharaonis; assembly: GCA_903632075.3. NCBI lineage: Eukaryota > Metazoa > Mollusca > Cephalopoda > Sepiida > Sepiidae > Acanthosepion > Acanthosepion pharaonis. The sequence continues at coordinate 525,095 of CAHIKZ030001007.1, read as the reverse complement.
AGATCCACTCTTCATTATTCCTATTATTTTATTACTAGTTTCATTCCATCTTATTATTGATGCTTTTTATCCCAACCCTCTGGCCAGATCCACTCTTCATTATTCCTATTATTTTATTACTAGTTTCATTCCATCTTATTATTGATGCTTTTTATCCCAACCTCTGGCCAGATCCACTCTTCATTATTCCTATTATTTTATTACTAGTTTCATTCCATCTTATTATTGATGCTTTTTATCCCAACCCTCTGGCCAGATCCAATCTTCTTCATTATTCCTATTATTTTATTACTAGTTTCATTCCATCTTATTCCATTGATGATGCTTTTTATCCCAACCCTCTGGCCAGATCCAATCTTCATTATTCCTATTATTTTATTACTATTATTCCATCTTATTATTTTTTATACTAACCCTCTGGCCATTCCATTATTCTATTATTTTTTACTATTTCATTATTGATGCTTTTTATCCCAACCCTCTGGCCAGATCCACTCTTCATTATTCCTATTATTTTATTACTAGTTTCATTCCATCTTATTATTGATGCTTTTTATCCCAACCTCTGGCCAGATCCACTCTTCATTATTCCTATTATTTTATTACTAGTTTCATTCCATCTTATTATTGATGCTTTTTATCCCAACCCTCTGGCCAGATCCACTCTTCATTATTCCTATTATTTTATTACTAGTTTCATTCCATCTTATTATTGATGCTTTTTTATCCCAACCCTCTGGCCAGATCCACTCTTCATTATTCCTATTATTTTTTTATTACTAGTTTCATTCCATCTTATTATTGATGCTTTTATCCCAACCCTCTGGCCAGATCCACTCTTCATTATTCCTATTATTTTATTACTAGTTTCATTCCATCTTATTATTGATGCTTTTTTATCCCAACCCTCTGGCCAGATCCACTCTTCATTATTCCTATTATTTTATTACTAGTTTCATTCCATCTTATTATTGATGCTTTTTTATCCCAACCCTCTGGCCAGATCCACTCTTCATTATTCCTATTATTTTATTACTAGTTTCATTCCATCTTATTATTGATGCTTTTTATCCCAACCCTCTGGCCAGATCCACTCTTCATTATTCCTATTATTTTATTACTAGTTTCATTCCATCTTATTATTGATGCTTTTTATCCCAACCCTCTGGCCAGATCCACTCTTCATTATTCCTATTATTTTATTACTAGTTTCATTCCATCTTATTATTGATGCTTTTTTATCCCAACCCTCTGGCCAGATCCACTTTTCATTATTCCTATTATTTTATTACTAGTTTCATTCCATCTTATTATTGATGCTTTTTTATCCCAACCCCTCTGGCCAGATCCACTTTTCATTATTCCTATTATTTTATTACTAGTTTCATTCCATCTTATTATTGATGCTTTTTTATCCCAACCCTCTGGCCAGATCCACTCTTCATTATTCCTATTATTTTATTACTAGTTTCATTCCATCTTTATTGATTATTGATGCTTTTATCCCAAACCTCTGGCCAGATCCACTTTCATTATTCCTATTATTTTATTACTAGTTTCATTCCATCTTATTATTGATGCTTTTTATCCCAACCCTCTGGCCAGATCCACTCTTCATTATTCCTATTATTTTATTACTAGTTTCATTCCATCTTATTATTGATGCTTTTTTCCCCAACCTCTGGCCAGATCCACTCTTCATTATTCCTATTATTTTATTACTAGTTTCATTCCATCTTATTATTGATGCTTTTTATCCCAACCCTCTGGCCAGATCCACTCTTCATTATTCCTATTATTTTATTACTAGTTTCATTCCATCTTATTATTGATGCTTTTTATCCCAACCCTCTGGCCAGATCCACTCTTCATTATTCCTATTATTTTATTACTAGTTTCATTCCATCTTATTATTGATGCTTTTTATCCCAACCCTCTGGCCAGATCCACTCTTCATTATTCCTATTATTTTATTACTAGTTTCATTCCATCTTATTATTGATGCTTTTTATCCCAACCCTCTGGCCAGATCCACTCTTCATTATTCCTATTATTTTATTACTAGTTTCATTCCATCTTATTATTGATGCTTTTTATCCCAACCCTCTGGCCAGATCCACTCTTCATTATTCCTATTATTTTATTACTAGTTTCCATTCCATCTTATTATTGATGCTTTTTATCCCAACCCTCTGGCCAGATCCACTCTTCATTATTCCTATTATTTTATTACTAGTTTCATTCCATCTTATTATTGATGCTTTTTATCCCAACCCTCTGGCCAGATCCACTCTTCATTATTCCTATTATTTTATTACTAGTTTCATTCCATCTTATTATTGATGCTTTTATCCCAACCCTCTGGCCAGATCCCTCTTCATTATTCCTATTATTTTTATTACTAGTTTCATTCCATCTTATTATTGATTTTTTTATCCCAACCTCTGGCCATTCCTCTTCATTATTCCTATTATTTTATTACTAGTTTCATTCCATCTTATTATTGATGCTTTTTATCCCAACCCTCTGGCCAGATCCACTCTTCATTATTCCTATTATTTTATTACTAGTTTCATTCCATCTTATTATTGATGCTTTTTTATCCCAACCCTCTGGCCAGATCCACTCTTCATTATTCCTATTATTTTATTACTAGTTTCATTCCATCTTATTATTGATGCTTTTTATCCCAACCCTCTGGCCAGATCCACTCTTCATTATTCCTATTATTTTATTACTAGTTTCATTCCATCTTATTATTGATGCTTTTTATCCCAACCCTCTGGCCAGATCCACTCTTCATTATTCCTATTATTTTATTATTATTCTAGTTTCATTCCATCTTATTATTGATGCTTTTTTATCCCAACCCTCTGGCCAGATCCACTCTTCATTATTCCTATTATTTTATTACTAGTTTCATTCCATCTTATTATTGATGCTTTTTATCCCAACCCTCTGGCCAGATCCACTCTTCATTATTCCTATTATTTTATTACTAGTTTCATTCCATCTTATTATTGATGCTTTTTATCCCAACCCTCTGGCCAGATCCACTCTTCATTATTCCTATTATTTTATTACTAGTTTCATTCCATCTTATTATTGATGCTTTTTATCCCAACCCTCTGGCCAGATCCACTCTTCATTATTCCTATTATTTTATTACTAGTTTCATTCCATCTTATTATTGATGCTTTTTTATCCCAACCCTCTGGCCAGATCCACTTTCATTATTCCTATTATTTTATTACTAGTTTCATTCCATCTTATTATTGATGCTTTTTATCCCAACCCTCTGGCCAGATCCACTCTTCATTATTCCTATTATTTTATTACTAGTTTCATTCCATCTTATTATTGATGCTTTTTATCCCAACCCTCTGGCCAGATCCACTCTTCATTATTCCTATTATTTTATTACTAGTTTCATTCCATCTTATTATTGATGCTTTTTATCCCAACCCTCTGGCCAGATCCACTCTTCATTATTCCTATTATTTTATTACTATTTTCATTCCATCTTATTATTGATGCTTTTTATCCCAACCCTCTGGCCAGATCCACTCTTCATTATTCCTATTATTTTATTACTAGTTTCATTCCATCTTATTATTGATGCTTTTTATCCCAACCCTCTGGCCAGATCCACTCTTCATTATTCCTATTATTTTATTACTAGTTTCATTCCATCTTATTATTGATGCTTTTTATCCCAACCCTCTGGCCAGATCCACTCTTCATTATTCATTATTTTTATTACTATTTCATTTTTATTATTGATTTTTTATCCCAACCCTCTGGCCAGATCCACTCTTCATTATTCCTATTATTTTATTACTAGTTTCATTCCATCTTATTATTGATGCTTTTTATCCCAACCCTCTGGCCAGATCCACTCTTCATTATTCCTATTATTTTATTACTAGTTTCATTCCATCTTATTATTGATGCTTTTTTATCCCAACCCTCTGGCCAGATCCACTCTTCATTATTCCTATTATTTTATTACTAGTTTCATTCCATCTTATTATTGATGCTTTTTTCCCAACCCTCTGGCCAGATCCCTCTTCATTATTCCTATTATTTTATTTAGTTTCATTCCATCTTATTTTGATGCTTTTTTATCCCAACCCTCTTATTACTATTATTTTTTACTAGTTTCATTCCATCTTATTATTGATGCTTTTTATCCCAACCTCTGGCCAGATCCACTCTTCATTATTCCTATTATTTTATTACTAGTTTCATTCCATCTTATTATTGATGCTTTTTATCCCAACCCTCTGGCCAGATCCACTCTTCATTATTCCTATTATTTTATTACTAGTTTCATTCCATCTTATTATTGATGCTTTTTATCCCAACCCTCTGGCCATTCCATCTTATTATTGATCCCCAACCCTCTTCCATCCACTCTTCATTATTCTATTATTTTTTTTTATTACTAGTTTCATTCCATCTTATTATTGATGCTTTTTTATCCCAACCCTCTGGCCAGATCCACTCTTCATTATTCCTATTATTTTATTACTAGTTTCATTCCATCTTATTATTGATGCTTTTTTCCCCAACCCTCTGGCCAGATCCACTCTTCATTATTCCTATTATTTTATTACTAGTTTCATTCCATCTTATTATTGATGCTTTTTATCCCAACCCTCTGGCAGATCCACTCTTCATTATTCCTATTATTTTATTACTAGTTTCATTCCATCTTATTATTGATTTTTTATCCCAACCCTCTGGCCATCCACTCTTCATTATTCCTATTATTTTATTACTAGTTTCATTCCATCTTATTATTGATGCTTTTTTATCCCAACCCTCTGGCCAGATCCAGATTATTCCTATTATTTTATTACTAGTTTCATTCCATCTTATTATTGATGCTTTTTATCCCAACCCTCTGGCCAGATCCACTCTTCATTATTCCTTTATTTTATTACTAGTTTCATTCCATCTTATTATTGATGCTTTTTATCCCAACCCTCTGGCCAGATCCACTCTTCATTATTCCTATTATTTTATTACTAGTTTCATTCCATCTTATTATTGATGCTTTTTTTCCCAACCCTCTGGCCAGATCCACTCTTCATTATTCCTATTATTTTATTACTAGTTTCATTCCATCTTATTATTGATGCTTTTTTTCCCAACCCTCTGGCCAGATCCACTCTTCATTATTCCCATATTATTTTTTTTATTACTAGTTTCATTCCATCTTATTATTGATGCTTTTTATCCCAACCCTCTGGCCAGATCCACTCTTCATTATTCCTATTATTTTATTACTAGTTTCATTCCATCTTATTATTGATGCTTTTTATCCCAACCCTCTGGCCAGATCCACTCTTCATTATTCCTATTATTTTATTACTAGTTTCATTCCATCTTATTATTGATGCTTTTTATCCCAACCCTCTGGCCAGATCCACTCTTCATTATTCCTATTATTTTATTACTAGTTTCATTCCATCTTATTATTGATGCTTTTTATCCCAACCCTCTGGCCAGATCCACTCTTCATTATTCCTATTATTTTATTACTAGTTTCATTCCATCTTATTATTGATGCTTTTTTATCCCAACCCTCTGGCCAGATCCACTCTTCATTATTCCTATTATTTTATTACTAGTTTCATTCCATCTTATTATTGATGCTTTTTATCCCAACCTCTGGCCAGATCCACTCTTCATTATTCCTATTATTTTATTACTAGTTTCATTCCATCTTATTATTGATGCTTTTTATCCCAACCCTCTGGCCAGATCCACTCTTCATTATTCCTATTATTTTATTACTAGTTTCATTCCATCTTATTATTGATGCTTTTTATCCCAACCTCTGGCCAGATCCACTCTTCATTATTCCTATTATTTTATTACTAGTTTCATTCCATCTTATTATTGATGGCCAGATCCACTTTTTATTCCTATTATTTTATTACCATTCCATCTTATTATTGATGCTCTTTATCCCAACCTCTGGCCATCCACTCTTCATTATTCCTATTATTTTATTACTAGTTTCATTCCATCTTATTATTGATGCTTTTTTATCCCAACCCTCTGGCCAGATCCACTCTTCATTATTCCTATTATTTTATTACTAGTTTCATTCCATCTTATTATTGATGCTTTTTATCCCAACCCTCTGGCCAGATCCACTCTTCATTATTCCTATTATTTTATTACTAGTTTCATTCCATCTTATTATTGATGCTTTTTATCCCAACCCTCTGGCCAGATCCACTCTTCATTATTCCTATTATTTTATTACTAGTTTCATTCCATCTTATTATTGATGCTTTTATCCCAACCTCTGGCCAGATCCACTCTTCATTATTCCTATTATTTTATTACTAGTTTCATTCCATCTTATTATTGATGCTTTTTTATCCCAACCCTCTGGCCAGATCCACTCTTCATTATTCCTATTATTTTATTACTAGTTTCATTCCATCTTATTATTGATGCTTTTTTATCCCAACCCTCTGGCCAGATCCATTCTTCATTATTCCTATTATTTTATTACTAGTTTCATTCCATCTTATTATTGATGCTTTTTTATCCCAACCCTCTGGCCAGATCCACTCTTCATTATTCCTATTATTTTATTACTAGTTTCATTCCATCTTATTATTGATGCTTTTTATCCCAACCCTCTGGCCAGATCCACTCTTCATTATTCCTATTATTTTATTACTAGTTTCATTCCATCTTATTATTGATGCTTTTTATCCCAACCCTCTGGCCAGATCCACTCTTCATTATTCCTATTATTTTATTACTAGTTTCATTCCATCTTATTATTGATGCTTTTTATCCCAACCCTGGCCAGATCCACTCTTCATTATTCCTATTATTTTATTACTAGTTTCATTCCATCTTATTATTGATGCTTTTTTCCCAACCCTCTGGCCAGATCCACTCTTCATTATTCCTATTATTTTATTACTAGTTTCATTCCATCTTATTATTGATGCTTTTTATCCCAACCCTCTGGCCAGATCCACTCTTCATTATTCCTATTATTTTTTATTACTAGTTTCATTCCATCTTATTATTGATGCTTTTTATCCCAACCCTCTGGCCAGATCCACTCTTCATTATTCCTATTATTTTATTACTAGTTTCATTCCATCTTATTATTGATGCTTTTTATCCCAACCCTCTGGCCAGATCCACTCTTCATTATTCCTATTATTTTATTACTAGTTTCATTCCATCTTATTATTGATGCTTTTTATCCCAACCCTCTGGCCAGATCCACTCTTCATTATTCCTATTATTTTATTACTAGTTTCATTCCATCTTATTATTGATGCTTTTTATCCCAACCTCTGGCCAGATCCACTCTTTCATTATTCCTATTATTTTATTACTAGTTTCATTCCATCTTATTATTGATGCTTTTTATCCCAACCCTCTGGCCAGATCCACTCTTCATTATTCCTATTATTTTATTACTAGTTTCATTCCATCTTATTATTGATGCTTTTTATCCCAACCCTCTGGCCAGATCCACTCTTCATTATTCCTATTATTTTTATTACTAGTTTCATTCCATCTTATTATTGATGCTTTTTATCCCAACCCTCTGGCCAGATCCACTCTTCATTATTCCTATTATTTTATTACTAGTTTCATTCCATCTTATTATTGATGCTTTTTATCCCAACCCTCTGGCCAGATCCACTCTTCATTATTCCTATTATTTTATTACTATTATTTTTATTATTGATGTTTTTTATTCCATCTTATTATTTTCATTCCATTTTTATCCCAAACCTCTGGCCAGATCCACTCTTCATTATTCCTATTATTTTATTACTAGTTTCATTCCATCTTATTATTGATGCTTTTTATCCCAACCCTCTGGCCAGATCCACTCTTCATTATTCCTATTATTTTATTACTAGTTTCATTCCATCTTATTATTGATGCTTTTTATCCCAACCCTCTGGCCAGATCCACTCTTCATTATTCCTATTATTTTTTTTTCATTATCTAGTTTTTTATCATTTCCATTATTTTATTACTTTTCATTCCATTGATTGATGCTTTTTATCCCAACCCTCTGGCCAGATCCACTCTTCATTATTCCTATTATTTTATTACTAGTTTCATTCCATCTTATTATTGATGCTTTTTTATCCCAACCCTCTGGCCAGATCCACTCTTCATTATTCCTATTATTTTATTACTAGTTTCATTCCATCTTATTATTGATGCTTTTTATCCCAACCCTCTGGCCAGATCCACTCTTCATTATTCCTATTATTTTATTACTAGTTTCATTCCATCTTATTATTGATGCTTTTTTATCCCAACCCTCTGGCCAGATCCACTCTTCATTATTCCTATTATTTTTATTACTAGTTTCATTCCATCTTATTATTGATGCTTTTTTATCCCAACCCTCTGGCCAGATCCACTCTTCATTATTCCTATTATTTTATTACTAGTTTCATTCCATCTTATTATTGATGCTTTTTATCCCAACCCTCTGGCCAGATCCACTCTTCATTATTCCTATTATTTTATTACTAGTTTCATTCCATCTTATTATTGATGCTTTTTATCCCAACCCTCTGGCCAGATCCACTCTTCATTATTCCTATTATTTTATTACTAGTTTCATTCCATCTTATTATTGATGCTTTTTATCCCAACCCTCTGGCCAGATCCACTCTTCATTATTCCTATTATTTTTTATTATTTTTCCCAACCCTAGTTTTCATTTTCCATTATTTTTATTACTTCCATCTTATTATTGATGCTTTTTATCCCAACCCTCTGGCCAGATCCACTCTTCATTATTCCTATTATTTTATTACTAGTTTCATTCCATCTTATTATTGATGCTTTTTATACCAACCCTCTGGCCAGATCCAATCTTCATTATTCCTATTATTTTATTACTAGTTTCATTCCATCTTATTATTGATGCTTTTTATCCCAACCCTCTGGCCAGATCCACTCTTCATTATTCCTATTATTTTTATTACTAGTTTCATTCCATCTTATTATTGATGCTTTTATATCCCAACCTCTGGCCAGATCCACTCTTCATTATTCCTATTATTTTATTACTAGTTTCATTCCATCTTATTATTGATGCTTTTCATCCCAACCCTCTGGCCAGATCCACTCTTCATTATTCCTATTATTTTATTGCTAGTTTCATTCCATCTTATTATTGATGCTTTTTATCCCAACCCTCTGGCCAGATCCACTTTCATTATTCCTATTATTTTATTACTAGTTTCATTCCATCTTATTATTGATGCTTTTTATCCCAACCCTCTGGCCAGATCCACTCTTCATTATTCCTATTATTTTATTACTAGTTTCATTCCATCTTATTATTGATGCTTTTTATCCCAACCCTCTGGCCAGATCCACTCTTCATTATTCCTATTATTTTATTACTAGTTTCATTCCATCTTATTATTGATGCTTTTTTTATCCCAACCTCTGGCCAGATCCACTCTTCATTATTCCTATTATTTTATTACTAGTTTCATTCCATCTTATTATTGATGCTTTTTATCCCAACCCTCTGGCCATTCATCTTATTCATTATTCCTATTTTTTATTACTAGTTTCATTCCATCTTATTATTGATGCTTTTTTATCCCAACCCTCTGGCCAGATCCACTCTTCATTATTCCTATTATTTTATTACTAGTTTCATTCCATCTTATTATTGATGCTTTTTATCCCAACCCTCTGGCCAGATCCACTCTTCATTATTCCTATTATTTTATTACTAGTTTCATTCCATCTTATTATTGATGCTTTTTATCCCAACCCTCTGGCCAGATCCACTCTTCATTATTCCTATTATTTTATTACTAGTTTCATTCCATCTTATTATTGATGCTTTTTTATCCCAACCCTCTGGCCAGATCCACTCTTCATTATTCCTATTATTTTATTACTAGTTTCATTCCATCTTATTATTGATGCTTTTTATCCCAACCCTCTGGCCAGATCCACTCTTCATTATTCCTATTATTTTATTACTAGTTTCATTCCATCTTATTATTGATGCTTTTTATCCCAACCCTCTGGCCAGATCCACTCTTCATTATTCCTATTATTTTATTACTAGTTTCATTCCATCTTATTATTGATGCTTTTTATCCCAACCCTCTGGCCAGATCCACTCTTCATTATTCCTATTATTTTATTACTAGTTTCATTCCATCTTATTATTGATGCTTTTTTATCCCAACCCTCTGGCCAGATCCACTCTTCATTATTCCTATTATTTTTATTACTAGTTTCATTCCATCTTATTATTGATGCTTTTATCCCAACCCTCTGGCCAGATCCACTCTTCATTATTCCTATTATTTTATTACTAGTTTCATTCCATCTTATTATTGATGTTTTTATCCCAACCCTCTGGCCAGATCCACTTCATTATTCCTATTATTTTATTACTAGTTTCATTCCATCTTATTATTGATGCTTTTTATCCCAACCCTCTGGCCAGATCCACTCTTCATTATTCCTATTATTTTATTACTAGTTTCATTCCATCTTATTATTGATGCTTTTTATCCCAACCCTCTGGCCAGATCCACTCTTCATTATTCCTATTATTATTTTTTCATTACTAGTTTCATTCCATCTTATTATTGATGCTTTTTTATCCCAACCCCCTCTGGCCAGATCCACTCTTCATTATTCCTATTATTTTATTACTAGTTTCATTCCATCTTATTATTGATGCTTTTTTATCCCAACCCTCTGGCCAGATCCACTCTTCATTATTCCTATTATTTTTATTACTAGTTTCATTCCATCTTATTATTGATGCTTTTTATCCCAACCCTCTGGCCAGATCCACTCTTCATTATTCCTATTATTTTATTACTAGTTTCATTCCATCTTATTATTGATGCTTTTTATCCCAACCTCTGGCCAGATCCACTCTTCATTATTCCTATTATTTTATTACTAGTTTCATTCCATCTTATTATTGATGCTTTTTATCCCAACCCTCTGGCCAGATCCACTCTTCATTATTCCTATTATTTTATTACTAGTTTCATTCCCATCTTATTATTGATGCTTTTTATCCCAACCCTCTGGCCAGATCCACTCTTCATTATTCCTATTATTTTATTACTAGTTTCATTCCATCTTATTATTGATGCTTTTTTGATCCCAACCTCTGGCCAGATCCACTCTTCATTATTCCTATTATTTTATTACTAGTTTCATTCCATCTTATTATTGATGCTTTTTATCCCAACCCTCTGGCCAGATCCACTCTTCATTATTCCTATTATTTTATTACTAGTTTCATTCCATCTTATTATTGATGCTTTTTATCCCAACCCTCTGGCCAGATCCACTCTTCATTATTCCTATTATTTTATTACTAGTTTCATTCCATCTTATTATTGATGCTTTTTATCCCAACCTCTGGCCAGATCCCTCTTATTCCTATTATTTTATTACTAGTTTCATTTCCATCTTATTATTGATGCTTTTTTATCCCAACCCTCTGGCCATCCACTCTTCATTATTCCTATTATTTTATTACTAGTTTCATTCCATCTTATTATTGATGCTTTTTATCCCAACCTCTGGCCAGATCCACTCTTCATTATTCCTATTATTTTTTGTTACTAGTTTCATTCCATCTTATTATTGATGCTTTTTTCCCAACCCTCTGGCCAGATCCACTCTTCATTATTCCTATTATTTTATTACTAGTTTCATTCCATCTTATTATTTTTTTATGCTTTTTTTCCATCTTATTATTGATGCCACCAACCCACCCTCTGGCCAGATCCACTCTTCATTATTCCTATTATTTTATTACTAGTTTCATTCCATCTTATTATTGATGCTTTTTATCCCAACCCTCTGGCCAGATCCACTCTTCATTATTCCTATTATTTTATTACTAGTTTCATTCCATCTTATTATTGATGCTTTTTATCCCAACCCTCTGGCCAGATCCACTCTTCATTATTCCTATTATTTTATTACTAGTTTCATTCCATCTTATTATTGATGCTTTTTATACCAACCCTCTGGCCAGATCCACTCTTCATTATTCCTATTATTTTATTACTAGTTTCATTCCATCTTATTATAGATGATTTTATACCAACCCTCTGGCCAGATCCACTCTTCATTATTCCTATTATTTTATTACTAGTTTCATTCCATCTTATTATTGATGCTTTTTTTTCCCAACCCTCTGGCCAGATCCACTCTTCATTATTCCTATTATTTTATTACTAGTTTCATTCCATCTTTTATTGATGCTTTTTATCCCAACCCTCTGGCCAGATCCACTCTTCATTATTCCATTTTATTTTCATTCCATCTTATTATTGATGCTTTTTATCCCAACCCTCTGGCCAGATCCACTCTTCATTATTCCTTATTATTTTATTACTAGTTTCATTCCATCTTATTATTGATGCTTTTTATCCCAACCCTCTGGCCAGATCCATTCCTATTATTTTATTACTTTTCATTCATTTATTCCTATCTGGCCAGATTTTTTATTACTATTTTTTATTCCATCTTATTATTGATGCTTTTTTCCCCCAACCCTCTGGCCAGATCCACTCTTCATTATTCCTATTATTTTATTACTAGTTTCATTCCATCTTATTATTGATGCTTTTTATCCCAACCCTCTGGCCAGATCCACTCTTCATTATTCCTATTATTTTATTACTAGTTTCATTCCATCTTATTATTGATGCTTTTTATCCCAACCCTCTGGCCAGATCCACTCTTCATTATTCCTATTATTTTATTACTAGTTTCATTCCATCTTATTATTGATGCTTTTTATCCCAACCCTCTGGCCAGATCCACTCTTCATTATTCCTATTATTTTATTACTAGTTTCATTCCATCTTATTATTGATGCTTTTTTATCCCAACCCTCTGGCCAGATCCACTCTTCATTATTCCTATTATTTTATTACTAGTTTCATTCCATCTTATTATTGATGCTTTTTATCCCAACCCTCTGGCCAGATCCACTCTTCATTATTCCTATTATTTTATTACTAGTTTCATTCCATCTTATTATTGATGCTTTTTTTTATCCCAACCTCTGGCCAGATCCACTCTTCATTATTCCTATTATTTTATTACTAGTTTCATTCCATCTTATTATTGATGCTTTTTATCCCAACCCTCTGGCCAGATCCATCTTCATTATTCCTATTATTTTATTACTAGTTTCATTCCATCTTATTATTGATGCTTTTTATCCCAACCCTCTGGCCAGATCCACTCTTCATTATTCCTATTATTTTATTACTAGTTTCATTCCATCTTATTATTGATGCTTTTTATCCCAACCTCTGGCCAGATCCACTCTTCATTATTCCTATTATTTTATTACTAGTTTCATTCCATCTTATTATTGATGCTTTTATCCCAACCCTCTGGCCAGATCCACTCTTCATTATTCCTATTATTTTATTACTAGTTTCATTCCATCTTATTATTGATGCTTTTTATCCCAACCCTCTGGCCAGATCCACTCTTCATTATTCCTATTATTTTATTACTAGTTTCATTCCATCTTATTATTGATGCTTTTTTCATTATCCCAACCCTCTGGCCAGATCCACTCTTCATTATTCCTATTATTTTATTACTAGTTTCATTCCATCTTATTATTGATGCTTTTTATCCCAACCCTCTGGCCAGATCCACTCTTCATTATTCCTATTATTTTATTACTAGTTTCATTCCATCTTATTATTGATGCTTTTTAACCCAACCCTCTGGCCAGATCCACTATTCATTATTCCTATTATTTTATTACTAGTTTCATTCCATCTTATTATTGATGCTTTTTAACCCAACCCTCTGGCCAGATCCACTCTTCATTATTCCTATTATTTTATTACTAGTTTCATTCCATCTTATTATTGATGCTTTTTATCCAACCCTCTATCCCACTCTTCATTATTCCTATTATTTTTATTACTAGTTTCATTCCATCTTATTATTGATGCTTTTTATCCCAACCCTCTGGCCAGATCCACTCTTCATTATTCCTATTATTTTATTACTAGTTTCATTCCATCTTATTATTGATGCTTTTTATCCCAACCCTCTGGCCAGATCCACTCTTCATTATTCCTATTATTTTATTACTAGTTTCATTCCATCTTATTATTGATGCTTTTTATCCCAACCCTCTGGCCAGATCCACTCTTCATTATTCCTATTATTTTTCATTACTAGTTTTTTTATCATTCCATCTTATTATTGATTATTTTTTTTATCCCAACCCTCTGGCCAGATCCACTCTTCATTATTCCTATTATTTTATTACTAGTTTCATTCCATCTTATTATTGATGCTTTTTATCCCAACCCTCTGGCCAGATCCACTCTTCATTATTCCTATTATTTTATTACTAGTTTCATTCCATCTTATTATTGATGCTTTTTATCCCAACCCTCTGGCCAGATCCATTATTCTTATTCATTATTCCTATTATTTTTTATCCCATTACTAGTTTCATTTTCTTTTCCATCTTATTATTGATGCTTTTTATCCCAACCCTCTGGCCAGATCCACTCTTCATTATTCCTATTATTTTATTACTAGTTTCATTCCATCTTATTATTGATGCTTTTTATCCCAACCTCTGGCCAGATCCACTCTTCATTATTCCTATTATTTTATTACTAGTTTCATTCCATCTTATTATTGATGCTTTTTATCCCAACCCTCTGGCCAGATCCACTCTTCATTATTCCTATTATTTTATTACTAGTTTCATTCCATCTTATTATTGATGCTTTTTATCCCAACCCTCTGGCCAGATCCACTCTTCATTATTCTATTATTTTATTACTAGTTTCATTCCCCATTTATTTTTGCTTTTTATTTTTCATTATTCCATCTTTTCATTCCATTGATGCTTTTTATCCCAACCTCTCTGGCCAGATCCACTCTTCATTATTCCTATTATTTTATTACTAGTTTCATTCCATCTTATTATTGATGCTTTTTATCCCAACTCTCTGGCCAGATCCACTCTTCATTATTCCTATTATTTTATTACTACTTTAATTCCATCTTATTATTGATGCTTTTTATCCCAACCCTCTGGCCAGATCCACTCTTCATTATTCCTATTATTTTATTTTTTCATTCCATCTTGTTGATGATGTTTTTATTTTATTACTAGTTTCATTCCATCTTATTATTGATGCTTTTTACCCTCTGGCCAGATCCATTTCATTATTCCTATTATTTTATTACTAGTTTCATTCCATCTTTATTATTGATGCTTTTTATCCCAACCCTCTGGCCAGATCCACTCTTCATTATTCCTATTATTTTATTACTAGTTTCATTCCATCTTATTATTGATGCTTTTTATCCCAACCCTCTGGCCAGATCCACTCTTCATTATTCCTATTATTTTATTACTAGTTTCATTCCATCTTATTATTGATGCTTTTTATCCCAACTCTCTGGCCAGATCCACTCTTCATTATTCCTATTATTTTATTACTAGTTTCATTCCATCTTATTATTGATGCTTTTTATCCCAACCCTCTGGCCAGATCCACTCTTCATTATTCCTTTATTTTATTACTAGTTTCATTCCATTATTTTGATGCTTTTTATCCAACCCTCTGTTCCACTCTTCATTATTCCTATTATTTTTTTATTACTAGTTTCATTCCATCTTATTGATGCTTTTTATCCCAACCCTCTGGCCAGATCCACTCTTCATTATTCCTATTATTTTATTACTAGTTTCATTCCATCTTATTATTGATGCTTTTTTATCCCAACCTCTGGCCAGATCCACTCTTCATTATTCCTATTATTTTATTACTAGTTTCATTCCATCTTATTATTGATGCTTTTTTATCCCAACCCTCTGGCCAGATCCACTCTTCATTATTCCTATTATTTTATTACTAGTTTCATTCCATCTTATTATTGATGCTTTTTATCCCAACCCTCTGGCCAGATCCACTCTTCATTATTCCTATTATTTTATTACTAGTTTCATTCCATCTTATTATTGATGCTTTTTTTTTATCCCAACCCTCTGGCCAGATCCACTCTTCATTATTCCTATTATTTTATTACTAGTTTCATTCCATCTTATTATTGATGCTTTTTTATCCCAACCCTCTGGCCAGATCCACTCTTCATTATTCCTATTATTTTATTACTAGTTTCATTCCATCTTATTATTGATGCTTTTTATCCCAACCCTCTGGCCAGATCCACTCTTCATTATTCCTATTATTTTATTATTTTCATTCCATCTTATTATTGATTTTTTATCCCAACCCTCTGGCCATTCCATTATTCTTATTTTATTACTAGTTTCATTCCATCTTATTTTGATCCTTTTATCAACCCTCTGGCCAGATCCACTCTTCATTATTCCTATTATTTTATTACTAGTTTCATTCCATCTTATTATTGATGCTTTTTATCCCAACCCTCTGGCCAGATCCACTCTTCATTATTCCTATTATTTTATTACTAGTTTCATTCCATCTTATTATTGATGCTTTTTATCCCAACCCTCTGGCCAGATCCACTCTTCATTATTCCTATTATTTTATTACTAGTTTCATTCCATCTTTTTATTATTGCTTTTTTATCCCAACCCTCTGGCCAGATCCACTCTTCATTATTCCTATTATTTTATTACTAGTTTCATTCCATCTTATTATTGATGCTTTTTATCCCAACCCTCTGGCCAGATCCACTCTTCATTATTCCTATTATTTTTATTACTAGTTTCATTCCATCTTATTATTGATGCTTTTTATCCCAACCCTCTGGCCAGATCCACTCTTCATTATTCCTATTATTTTATTACTAGTTTCATTCCATCTTATTATTGATGCTTTTTATCCCAACCCTCTGGCCAGATCCACTCCATTATTTTATTACTAGTTTCATTCCATCTTCTCTGGCCAGATCCACTCTTCATTATTCCTATTATTTTATTACTAGTTTCATTCCATCTTATTATTGATGCTTTTTATCCCAACCCTCTGGCCAGATCCACTCTTCATTATTCCTATTATTTTATTACTAGTTTCATTCCATCTTATTATTGATGCTTTTTATCCCAACCCTCTGGCCAGATCCACTCTTCATTATTCCTATTATTTTTATTACTAGTTTCATTCCATCTTATTATTGATGCTTTTTATCCCATCTGGCCAGATTTTTTCATTATTCCTATTATTTTATTACTAGTTTCATTCCATCTTATTATTGATGCTTTTTTATCCCAACCCTCCCAGATCCAGATCTTCATTATTCCTATTATTTTATTACTAGTTTCATTCCATCTTATTATTGATGCTTTTTATCCCAACCCTCTGGCCAGATCCACTCTTCATTATTCCTATTATTTTATTTTATTTTTTATCTAGTTTCATTCCATCTTATTATTGATGCTTTTTTATCCCAACCCTCTGGCCAGATCCACTCTTCATTATTCCTATTATTTTATTACTAGTTTCATTCCATCTTATTATTGATGCTTTTTTATCCCAACCCTCTGGCCAGATCCACTCTTCATTATTCCTATTATTTTATTACTAGTTTCATTCCATCTTATTATTGATGCTTTTTATCCCAACCCTCTGGCCAGATCCACTCTTCATTATTCCTATTATTTTATTACTAGTTTCATTCCATCTTATTATTGATGCTTTTTATCCCAACCCTCTGGCCAGATCCACTCTTCATTATTCCTATTATTTTATTACTAGTTTCATTCCATCTTATTATTGATGCTTTTTATCCCAACCCTCTGGCCAGATCCACTCTTCATTATTCCTATTATTTTATTACTAGTTTCATTCCATCTTATTATTGATGCTTTTTTATCCCAACCCTCTGGCCAGATCCACTCTTCATTATTCCTATTATTTTATTACTAGTTTCATTCCATCTTATTATTGATGCTTTTTTATCCCAACCCTCTGGCCAGATCCACTCTTCATTATTCCTATTATTTTATTACTAGTTTCATTCCATCTTATTATTGATGCTTTTTTCCCAACCCTCTGGCCAGATCCACTTTCATTATTCCTATTATTTTATTACTAGTTTCATTCCATCTTATTATTGATGCTTTTTATCCCAACCCTCTGGCCAGATCCACTCTTCATTATTCCTATTATTTTATTACTAGTTTCATTCCATCTTATTATTGATGCTTTTTATCCCAACCCTCTGGCCAGATCCACTCTTCATTATTCCTATTATTTTATTACTAGTTTCATTCCATCTTATTATTGATGCTTTTTATCCCAACCTCTGGCCAGATCCACTCTTCATTATTCCTATTATTTTATTACTAGTTTCATTCCATCTTATTATTGATGCTTTTTATCCCAACCTCTGGCCAGATCCACTCTTCATTATTCCTATTATTTTATTACTAGTTTCATTCCATCTTATTATTGATGCTTTTTATCCCAACCCTCTGGCCAGATCCACTCTTCATTATTCCTATTATTTTATTACTAGTTTCATTCCATCTTATTATTGATGCTTTTTATCCCAACCCTCTGGCCAGATCCACTCTTCATTATTCCTATTATTTTATTACTAGTTTCATTCCATCTTATTATTGATGCTTTTTATCCCAACCCTCTGGCCAGATCCACTCTTCATTATTCCTATTATTTTATTACTAGTTTCATTCCATCTTATTATTGATGCTTTTTTATCCCAACCCTCTGGCCAGATCCACTTCTTCATTATTCCTATTATTTTATTACTAGTTTCATTCCATCTTTTATTATTGATCCTTTTTATCCCAACCCTCTGGCCAGATCCACTCTTCATTATTCCTATTATTTTATTACTAGTTTCATTCCATCTTATTATTGATGCTTTTTATCCCAACCCTCTGGCCAGATCCACTCTTCATTATTCCTATTATTTTATTACTAGTTTCATTCCATCTTATTATTGATGCTTTTTATCCCAACCCTCTGGCCAGATCCACTCTTCATTATTCCTATTATTTTATTACTAGTTTCATTCCATCTTATTATTGATGCTTTTTTATCCCAACCCTCTGGCCAGATCCACTCTTCATTATTCCTATTATTTTATTACTAGTTTCATTCCATCTTATTATTGATGCTTTTTATCCCAACCCTCTGGCCAGATCCACTCTTCATTATTCCTATTATTTTATTACTAGTTTCATTCCATCTTATTATTGATGCTTTTTATCCCAACCTCTGGCCAGATCCACTCTTCATTATTCCTATTATTTTATTACTAGTTTCATTCCATCTTATTATTGATGCTTTTTTATCCCAACCCTCTGGCTGGATCCAGATTCATTATTCCTCATTTCATTCCATCTTATTTTGATGCTTTTTTTATCCAACCCTCTGGCCAGATCCATCTTCATTATTCCTATTATTTTTATCTAACCCATCTTATTATTGATGCTTTTTTATCCCATCCAGATCCACTCTTCATTATTCCTATTATTTTATTACTAGTTTCATTCCATCTTATTATTGATGCTTTTTATCCCAACCCTCTGGCCAGATCCACTCTTCATTATTCCTATTATTTTATTACTAGTTTCATTCCATCTTATTATTGATGCTTTTTATCCCAACCCTCTGGCCAGATCCACTCTTCATTATTCCTATTATTTTATTACTAGTTTCATTCCATCTTATTATTGATGCTTTTTATCCCAACCCTCTGGCCAGATCCACTCTTCATTATTCCTATTATTTTATTACTAGTTTCATTCCATCTTATTATTGATGCTTTTTATCCCAACCCTCTGGCCAGATCCACTCTTCATTATTCCTATTATTTTATTACTAGTTTCATTCCATCTTATTATTGATGCTTTTTATCCCAACCCTCTGGCCAGATCCACTCTTCATTATTCCTATTATTTTATTACTAGTTTCATTCCATCTTATTATTGATGCTTTTTATCCCAACCCTCTGGCCAGATCCACTCTTCATTATTCCTATTATTTTATTACTAGTTTCATTCCATCTTATTATTGATGCTTTTTATCCCAACCCTCTGGCCAGATCCACTCTTCATTATTCCTATTATTTTTTTTTATTACTAGTTTCATTTCATCTTATTATTGATGCTTTTTATCCCAACCCTCTGGCCAGATCCACTCTTCATTATTCCTATTATTTTATTACTAGTTTCATTCCATCTTATTATTGATGCTTTTTATCCCAACCCTCTGGCCAGATCCACTCTTCATTATTCCTATTATTTTATTACTAGTTTCATTCCATCTTATTATTGATGCTTTTCATCCCAACCCTCTGGCCAGATCCACTCTTCATTATTCCTATTATTTTATTACTAGTTTCATTCCATCTTATTATTGATGCTTTTTATCCCAACCCTCTGGCCAGATCCACTCTTCATTATTCCTATTATTTTATTACTAGTTTCATTCCATCTTATTATTGATGCTTTTTATCCCAACCCTCTGGCCAGATCCACTCTTCATTATTCCTATTATTTTATTACTAGTTTCATTCCATCTTATTATTGATGCTTTTTATCCCAACCCTCTGGCCAGATCCACTCTTCATTATTCCTATTATTTTATTACTAGTTTCATTCCATCTTATTATTGATGCTTTTTATCCCAACCCTCTGGCCAGATCCACTCTTCATTATTCCTATTATTTTATTACTAGTTTCATTCCATCTTATTATTGATGCTTTTTATCCCAACCCTCTGGCCAGATCCACTCTTCATTATTCCTATTATTTTATTACTAGTTTCATTCCATCTTATTATTGATGCTTTTTATCCCAACCCTCTGGCCAGATCCACTCTTCATTATTCCTATTATTTTTATTACTAGTTTCATTCCATCTTATTATTGATGCTTTTTATCCCAACCTCTGGCCAGATCCACTCTTCATTATTCCTATTATTTTATTACTAGTTTCATTCCATCTTATTATTGATGCTTTTTATCCCAACCCTCTGGCCAGATCCACTCTTCATTATTCCTATTATTTTATTACTAGTTTCATTCCATCTTATTATTGATGCTTTTTATCCCAACCCTCTGGCCAGATCCACTCTTCATTATTCCTATTATTTTATTACTAGTTTCATTCCATCTTATTATTGATGCTTTTTTATCCCAACCCTCTGGCCAGATCCACTCTTCATTATTCCTATTATTTTATTACTAGTTTCATTCCATCTTATTATTGATGCTTTTTTATCCCAACCCTCTGGCCAGATCCACTCTTCATTATTCCTATTATTTTATTACTAGTTTCATTCCATCTTATTATTGATGCTTTTTTTATCCCAACCCTCTGGCCAGATCCACTCTTCATTATTCCTATTATTTTTTTTACTAGTTTCATTCCATCTTATTATTGATTTTTTCCCAACCCTCTGGCCAGATCCACTCTTCATTATTCCTATTATTTTTTTTTACTAGTTTCATTCCATCTTATTATTGATGCTTTTTATCCCAACCCTCTGGCCAGATCCACTCTTCATTATTCCTATTATTTTATTACTAGTTTCATTCCATCTTATTATTGATGCTTTTTATCCCAACCCTCTGGCCAGATCCACTCTTCATTATTCCTATTATTTTATTACTAGTTTCATTCCATCTTATTATTGATGCTTTTTATCCCAACCCTCTGGCCAGATCCACTCTTCATTATTCCTATTATTTTATTACTAGTTTCATTCCATCTTATTATTGATGCTTTTTTATCCCAACCCTCTGGCCAGATCCACTCTTCATTATTCCTATTATTTTATTACTAGTTTCATTCCATCTTATTATTGATGCTTTTTCCCAACCCTCTGGCCAGATCCACTCTTCATTATTCCTATTATTTTATTACTAGTTTCATTCCATCTTATTATTGATGCTTTTTATCCCAACCCTCTGGCCAGATCCACTCTTCATTATTCCTATTATTTTATTACTAGTTTCATTCCATCTTATTATTGATGCTTTTTATCCCAACCCTCTGGCCAGATCCACTCTTCATTATTCCTATTATTTTATTACTAGTTTCATTCCATCTTATTATTGATGCTTTTTATCCCAACCCTCTGGCCAGATCCACTCTTCATTATTCCTATTATTTTATTACTAGTTTCATTCCATCTTATTATTGATGCTTTTTTATCCCAACCCTCTGGCCAGATCCACTCTTCATTATTCCTATTATTTTATTACCTATTCCATCTTATTTTATTACTTTTATCCCAACCTCTGGCCAGTTTCATTCCATCTTATTACTTTTCATTCCATCTTTTTGATCCCAACCCTCTGGCCAGATCCACTCTTCATTATTCCTATTATTTTATTACTAGTTTCATTCCATCTTATTATTGATGCTTTTTTATCCCAACCCTCTGGCCAGATCCACTCTTCATTATTCCTATTATTTTTTATTACTAGTTTCATTCCATCTTATTATTGATGCTTTTTATCCCAACCCTCTGGCCAGATCCACTCTTCATTATTCCTATTATTTTATTACTAGTTTCATTCCATCTTATTATTGATGCTTTTTTATCCCAACCCTCTGGCCAGATCCACTCTTCATTATTCCTATTATTTTTATTACTAGTTTCATTCCATCTTATTATTGATGCTTTTTATCCCAACCCTCTGGCCAGATCCACTCTTCATTATTCCTATTATTTTATTACTAGTTTCATTCCATCTTATTATTGATGCTTTTTTATTCCCAACCCATCTGGCTTTTTATCCCATCCACTCTTCATTATTCCTATTATTTTATTACTAGTTTCATTCCATCTTATTATTGATGCTTTTTATCCCAACCCTCTGGCCAGATCCACTCTTCATTATTCCTATTATTTTATTACTAGTTTCATTCCATCTTATTATTGATGCTTTTTATCCCAACCCTCTGGCCAGATCCACTCTTCATTATTCCTATTATTTTTATTACTAGTTTCATTCCATCTTATTATTGATGCTTTTTATCCCAACCCTCTGGCCAGATCCACTCTTCATTATTCCTATTATTTTTATTACTAGTTTCATTCCATCTTATTATTGATGCTTTTTATCCCAACCTCTGGCCAGATCCACTCTTCATTATTCCTATTATTTTATTACTAGTTTCATTCCATCTTATTTTGATGCTTTTTATCCCAACCTCTGGCCATCCACTCTTCATTATTCCTATTATTTTATTACTAGTTTCATTCCATCTTATTATTGATGCTTTTTATCCCAACCCTCTGGCCAGATCCACTCTTCATTATTCCTATTAATTTAATACAAGTTACATTCCATCTTATTATTGATGCTTTTTATCCCAACCCTCTGGCCAGATCCACTCTTCATTATTCCTATTATTTTATTACTAGTTTTAATTCCATCTTATTATTGATGCTTTTTATCCCAACCCTCTGGCCAGATCCACTTTTATTTTATTACTAGTTTCATTCCATCTTATTATTGATGCTTTTTTATCCCAACCCTCTGGCCAGATCCACTCTTCATTATTCCTATTATTTTATTACTAGTTTCATTCCATCTTATTATTGATGCTTTTTTATCCCAACCCTCTGGCCAGATCCACTCTTCATTATTCCTATTATTTTATTACTAGTTTCATTCCATCTTATTATTGATGCTTTTTATCCCAACCCTCTGGCCAGATCCACTCTTCATTATTCCTATTATTTTATTACTAGTTTCATTCCATCTTATTATTGATGCTTTTTATCCCAACCCTCTGGCCAGATCCACTCTTCATTATTATTTTATTATTTTTTCCATCTTACTTTTTTTGTCCCATTCCATCTTATTATTGATGCTTTTTATCCCAACCCTCTGTTTCCAACCCTCTTCATTATTCCTATTATTTTTTATTACTAGTTTCATTCCATCTTATTATTGATGCTTTTTGTCCCAACCCTCTGGCCAGATCCACTCTTCATTATTCCTATTATTTTATTACTAGTTTCATTCCATCTTATTATTGATGCTTTTTATCCCAACCCTCTGGCCAGATCCACTCTTCATTATTCCTATTATTTTATTACTAGTTTCATTCCATCTTATTATTGACATGCTTTTTATCCCAACCCTCTGGCCAGATCCACTCTTCATTATTCCTATTATTTTATTACTAGTTTCATTCCATCTTATTATTGATGCTTTTTTTCCCAACCCTCTGGCCAGATCCACTCTTCATTATTCCTATTATTTTATTACTAGTTTTTATCATTCCATCTTTATTCCTATTATTTTTATTACTAGATTCCATCTTATTATTGCTTTTTATCCCAACCCTCTGGCCAGATCCACTCTTCATTATTCCTATTATTTTATTACTAGTTTCATTCCATCTTATTATTGATGCTTTTTTCCCAATCCCAACCCTCTGGCCAGATCCACTCTTCATTATTCCTATTATTTTATTACTAGTTTCATTCCATCTTATTATTGATGCTTTTTATCCCAACCCTCTGGCCAGATCCACTCTTCATTATTCCTATTATTTTATTACTAGTTTCATTCCATCTTATTATTGATGCTTTTTATCCCAACCCTCTGGCCATCCACTCTTCATTATTCCTATTATTTTATTACTAGTTTCATTCAATCTTATTATTGATGCTTTTTATCCCAACCCTCTGGCCAGATCCACTCTTCTTTATTCCTATTATTTTATTACTAGTTTCATTCCATCTTATTATTGATGCTTGTTTTTCCAACCCTCTGGCCAGATCCACTCTTCATTATTCCTATTATTTTATTACTAGTTTCATTCCATCTTATTATTGATGCTTTTTATCCCAACCCTCTGGCCAGATCCACTCTTCATTATTCCTATTATTTTATTACTAGTTTCATTCCATCTTATTATTGATGCTTTTTATCCCAACCCTCTGGCCAGATCCACTCTTCATTATTCCTATTATTTTATTACTAGTTTCATTCCATCTTATTATTGATGCTTTTTTTTATCCCAACCCTCTGGCCAGATCCACTCTTCATTATTCCTATTATTTTATTACTAGTTTCATTCCATCTTATTATTGATGCTTTTTATCCCAACCCTCTGGCCAGATCCACTCTTCATTATTCCTATTATTTTATTACTAGTTTCATTCCATCTTATTATTGATGCTTTTTATCCCAACCCTCTGGCCAGATCCACTCTTCATTATTCCTATTATTTTATTACTAGTTTCATTCCATCTTATTATTGATGCTTTTTTTTATCCCCAACCCTCTGGCCAGATCCACTCTTCATTATTCCTATTATTTTATTACTAGTTTCATTCCATCTTATTATTGATGCTTTTTATCCCAACCCTCTGGCCAGATCCACTCTTCATTATTCCTATTATTTTATTACTAGTTTCATTCCATCTTATTATTGATGCTTTTTTATCCCAACCCTCTGGCCAGATCCACTCTTCATTATTCCTATTATTTTATTACTAGTTTCATTCCATCTTATTATTGATGCTTTTTATCCCAACCCTCTGGCCAGATCCACTCTTCATTATTCCTATTATTTTATTACTAGTTTCATTCCATCTTATTATTGATGCTTTTTATCCCAACCCTCTGGCCAGATTTTATTACTAGTTTCCATTCTCTTTATTGATTATTCCTATTATTTTCCTATTACTAGTTTCATTCCATCTTATTATTGATGCTTTTTATCCCAACCCTCTGGCCAGATCCACTCTTCATTATTCCTATTATTTTATTACTAGTTTCATTCCATCTTATTATTGATGCTTTTTATCCCAACCCTCTGGCCAGATCCACTCTTCATTATTCCTATTATTTTATTACTAGTTTCATTCCATCTTATTATTAACCTCTGGCCAGATCCACTCTTCATTATTCCTATTATTTTATTACTTTTTCATTCCATCTTATTATGGCCAACCCTCTGGCCAGATCCACTCTTCATTATTCCTATTATTTTATTACTAGTTTCATTCCATCTTATTATTGATGCTTTTTATCCCAACCCTCTGGCCAGATCCACTCTTCATTATTCCTATTATTTTATTACTAGTTTCATTCCATCTTATTATTGATGCTTTTTATCCCAACCCTCTGGCCAGATCCACTCTTCATTATTCCTATTATTTTATTACTAGTTTCATTCCATCTTATTATTGATGCTTTTTATCCCAACCCTCTGGCCAGATCCACTCTTCATTATTCCTATTATTTTATTACTAGTTTCATTCCATCTTATTATTGATGCTTTTTATCCCAACCCAACCCTCTTTTTTTATTCCTAGATCCATTCTCTTCATTATTCCTATTATTTTCATTATTCCTATTTTATTACTATTTTCTTTCATTCCATCTTATTATTGATGCTTTTTATCCCAACCCTCTGGCCAGATCCACTCTTCATTATTCCTATTATTTTATTACTAGTTTCATTCCATCTTATTATTGATGCTTTTTTATCCCAACCCTCTGGCCAGATCCACTCTTCATTATTCCTATTATTTTATTACTAGTTTCATTCCATCTTATTATTGATGCTTTTTATCCCAACCCTCTGGCCAGATCCACTCTTCATTATTCCTATTATTTTATTACTAGTTTCATTCCATCTTATTATTGATGCTTTTTATCCCAACCCTCTGGCCAGATCCACTCTTCATTATTCCTATTATTTTATTACTAGTTTCATTCCATCTTATTATTGATGCTTTTTATCCCAACCTCTCTGGCCATCCACTCTTCATTATTCCTATTATTTTATTACTAGTTTCATTCCATCTTATTATTGATGCATTTATCCCAACCCTCTGGCCAGATCCAATCTTCATTATTCCTATTATTTAATTACTAGTTTCATTCCATCTTATTATTGATGCTTTTTATCCCAACCCTCTGGCCAGATCCACTCTTCATTATTCCTATTATTTTATTACTAGTTTCATTCCATCTTATTATTGATGCTTTTATCCCAACCCTCTGGCCAGATCCACTCTTCATTATTCCTATTATTTTATTACTAGTTTCATTCCATCTTATTATTGATGCTTTTTATCCCAACCCTCTGGCCAGATCCACTCTTCATTATTCCTATTATTTTATTACTAGTTTCATTCCATCTTATTATTGATGCTTTTTATCCCAACCCTCTGGCCAGATCCACTCTTCATTATTCCTATTATTTTATTACTAGTTTCATTCCATCTTATTATTGATGCTTTTTATCCCAACCCTCTGGCCAGATCCACTCTTCATTATTCCTATTATTTTATTACTAGTTTCATTCCATCTTATTATTGATGCTTTTTATCCCAACCCTCTGGCCAGATCCACTCTTCATTATTCCTATTATTTTATTACTAGTTTCATTCCATCTTATTATTGATGCTTTTTATCCCAACCCTCTGGCCAGATCCACTCTTCATTATTCCTATTATTTTATTACTAGTTTCATTCCATCTTATTATTGATGCTTTTTATCCCAACCCTCTGGCCAGATCCACTCTTCATTATTCCTATTATTTTATTACTAGTTTCATTCCATCTTATTATTGATGCTTTTTTATCCCAACCCTCTGGCCAGATCCACTCTTCATTATTCCTATTATTTTATTTAGTTTCATTCCATCTTATTATTGATTTTTTATCCCAACCCTTCCCATCTTCATTATTCCTATTATTTTATTACTAGTTTCATTCCATCTTATTATTGATGCTTTTTATCCCAACCCTCTGGCCAGATCCACTCTTCATTATTCCTATTATTTTTTATTACTAGTTTCATTCCATCTTATTATTGATGCTTTTTATCCCAACCCTCTGGCCAGATCCACTCTTCATTATTCCTATTATTTTATTACTAGTTTCATTCCATCTTATTATTGATGCTTTTTTATCCCAACCCTCTGGCCAGATCCACTCATTATTCCTATTATTTTTATTACTAGTTTCATTCCATCTTATTATTGATTTTTTTATCCCAACCCTCTGGCCAGATCCACTCTTCATTATTCCTATTATTTTATTACTAGTTTCATTCCATCTTATTATTGATGCTTTTTTATCCCAACCCTCTGGCCAGATCCACTCTTCATTATTCCTATTATTTTATTACTAGTTTCATTCCATCTTATTATTGATGCTTTTTATCCCAACCCTCTGGCCAGATCCACTCTTCATTATTCCTATTATTTTTTTATTACTAGTTTCATTCCATCTTATTATTGATGCTTTTTTATCCCAACCCTCTGGCCAGATCCACTCTTCATTATTCCTATTATTTTATTACTAGTTTCATTCCATCTTATTATTGATGCTTTTTATCCCAACCCTCTGGCCAGATCCACTCATTATTCATTATTCCTATTTATTTTATTTTTATCCCTAGTTTCATTCCATCTTTTCATTCCATCTTATTATTGATTTTTATCCCAACCCTCTGGCCAGATCCACTCTTCATTATTCCTATTATTTTATTACTAGTTTCATTCCATCTTATTATTGATGCTTTTTATCCCAACCCTCTGGCCAGATCCACTCTTCATTATTCCTATTATTTTATTACTAGTTTCATTCCATCTTATTATTGATGCTTTTTTATCCCAACCCTCTGGCCAGATCCACTCTTCATTATTCCTATTATTTTATTACTAGTTTCATTCCATCTTATTATTGATGCTTTTTATCCCAACCCTCTGGCCAGATCCACTCTTCATTATTCCTATTATTTTATTACTAGTTTCATTCCATCTTATTATTGATGCTTTTTATCCCAACCCTCTGGCCAGATCCACTCTTCATTATTCCTATTATTTTATTACTAGTTTCATTCCATCTTATTATTGATGCCCAACCCTTGGCCAGATCCACTCATTATTCCATTTTACCCATCTTATTATTGATGCCATCCCATCTGGCCAGATCCTCTTCATTATTCCTATTATTTTATTACTAGTTTCATTCCATCTTATTATTGATGCTTTTTATCCCAACCCTCTGGCCAGATCCACTCTTCATTATTCCTATTATTTTATTACTAGTTTCATTCCATCTTATTATTGATGCTTTTTATACCAACCCTCTGGCCAGATCCACTCTTCATTATTCCTATTATATTATTACTAGTTTCTTATTATTGATGCTTTTTATCCCATTCCATCCACTTTCATTATTCCTATTATTTTTACTATTTCCCATCATATTATTGATGCTTTTTATACCAACCCTCTGGCCAGATCCACTCTTCATTATTCCTATTATATTATTACTAGTTTCATTCCATCTTATTATTGATGCTTTTTATCCCAACCCTCTGGCCAGATCCACTCTTCATTATTCCTATTATTTTATTACTAGTTTCATTCCATCTTATTATTGATGCTTTTTATCCCAACCCTCTGGCCAGATCCACTCTTCATTATTCCTATTATTTTTTCCATTACTAGTTTCATTCCATCTTATTATTGATGCTTTTTATCCCAACCCTCTGGCCAGATCCACTCTTTCATTATTCCTATTATTTTATTACTAGTTTCATTCCATCTTATTATTGATGCTTTTTATCCCAACCCTCTGGCCAGATCCACTCCATTATTCCTATTTTTTATTACTAGTTTCATTCCATCTTATTATTGATGCTTTTTTATCCCAACCCTCTGGCCAGATCCACTCTTCATTATTCCTATTATTTTTATTACTAGTTTCATTCCATCTTATTATTGATGCTTTTTATCCCAACCCTCTGGCCAGATCATCTTCATTATTCCTATTATTTTTATTATTTCATTCCATCTTATTTTTTTTCCCAACCTATCCACTTTCATTCCATCTTTTATTACTTTTCATGCCATTTTTATTGATGCTTTTTTATCCCACCCTCTGGCCAGATCCACTCTTCATTATTCCTATTATTTTATTACTAGTTTCATTCCATCTTATTATTGATGCTTTTTATCCCAACCCTCTGGCCAGATCCACTCTTCATTATTCCTATTATTTTATTACTAGTTTCATTCCATCTTATTATTGATGCTTTTTATCCCAACCTCTGGCCAGATCCACTCTTCATTATTCCTATTATTTTATTACTAGTTTCATTCCATCTTATTATTGATGCTTTTTATCCCAACCCTCTGGCCAGATCCACTCTTCATTATTCCTATTATTTTATTACTAGTTTCATTCCATCTTATTATTGATGCTTTTTCCCCCAACCTCTGGCCAGATCCACTCTTCATTATTCCTATTATTTTATTACTAGTTTCATTCCATCTTATTATTGATGCTTTTTTATCCCAACCCTCTGGCCAGATCCACTCTTCATTATTCCTATTATTTTATTACTAGTTTCATTCCATCTTATTATTGATGCTTTTTATCCCAACCCTCTGGCCAGATCCACTCTTCATTATTCCTATTATTTTATTACTAGTTTCATTCCATCTTATTATAGATGATTTTATACCAACCCTCTGGCCAGATCCACTCTTCATTATTCCTATTATTTTATTACTAGTTTCATTCCATCTTATTATTGATGCTTTTTATCCCAACCCTCTGGCCAGATCCACTCTTCATTATTCCTATTATTTTATTACTAGTTTCATTCCATCTTATTATTGATGCTTTTTATCCCAACCCTCTGGCCAGATCCACTCTTCATTATTCCTATTATTTTATTACTAGTTTCATTCCATCTTATTATTGATGCTTTTTATCCCAACCCTCTGGCCAGATCCACTCTTCATTATTCCTATTATTTTATTACTAGTTTCATTCCATCTTATTATTGATGCTTTTTATCCCAACCCTCTGGCCAGATCCACTCTTCATTATTCCTATTATTTTATTACTAGTTTCATTCCATCTTATTATTGATGCTTTTTTTATCCCAACCCTCTGGCCAGATCCACTCTTCATTATTCCTATTATTTTTATTACTAGTTTCATTCCATCTTATTATTGATGCTTTTTATCCCAACCCTCTGGCCAGATCCACTCTTCATTATTCCTATTATTTTATTACTAGTTTCATTCCATCTTATTATTGATGCTTTTTTCCCAACCCTCTGGCCAGATCCACTCTTCATTATTCCTATTATTTTATTACTAGTTTCATTCCATCTTATTATTGATGCTTTTTATCCCAACCCTCTGGCCAGATCCACTCTTCATTATTCCTATTATTTTATTACTAGTTTCATTCCATCTTATTATTGATGCTTTTTATCCCAACCCTCTGGCCAGATCCACTCTTCATTATTCCTATTATTTTATTACTAGTTTCATTCCATCTTATTATTGATGCTTTTTATCCCAACCCTCTGGCCAGATCCACTCTTCATTATTCCTATTATTTTTCATTCCATTTATTAGTTTTTTATCATTCCATCTTTCATTATTGATGCTTTTTTTCATTCCATCTTAACCCTCTGGCCAGATCCACTCTTCATTATTCCTATTATTTTATTACTAGTTTCATTCCATCTTATTATTGATGCTTTTTATCCCAACCCTCTGGCCAGATCCACTCTTCATTATTCCTATTATTTTATTACTAGTTTCATTCCATCTTATTATTGATGCTTTTTATCCCAACCCCTCTGGCCAGATCCACTCTTCATTATTCCTATTATTTTATTACTAGTTTCATTCCATCTTATTATTGATGCTTTTTTTCCCAACCCTCTGGCCAGATCCACTTCTTCATTCCATATTCCACTATTATTTTTATTTTATTACTAGTTTCATTCCATCTTATTATTGATGCTTTTTATCCCAACCCTCTGGCCAGATCCACTCTTCATTATTCCTATTATTTTATTACTAGTTTCATTCCATCTTATTATTGATGCTTTTTATCCCAACCCTCTGGCCAGATCCACTCTTCATTATTCCTATTATTTTTATTACTAGTTTCATTCCATCTTATTATTGATGCTTTTTATCCCAACCCTCTGGCCAGATCCACTCTTCATTATTCCTATTATTTTATTACTAGTTTCATTCCATCTTATTATTGATGCTTTTTATCCCAACCCTCTGGCCAGATCCACTCTTCATTATTCCTATTATTTTATTACTAGTTTCATTCCATCTTATTATTGATGCTTTTCCCAACCCTCTCCCAACCTCTGGCCAGATCCACTCTTCATTATTCCTATTATTTTATTACTAGTTTCATTCCATCTTATTATTGATGCTTTTTGTCCCAACCCTCTGGCCAGATCCACTCTTCATTATTCCTATTATTTTATTACTAGTTTCATTCCATCTTATTATTGATGCTTTTTATACCAACCCTCTGGCCAGATCCACTCTTCATTATTCCTATTATTTTATTACTAGTTTCATTCCATCTTATTATTGATGCTTTTTATACCAACCCTCTGGCCAGATCCACTCTTCATTATTCCTATTATTTTATTACTAGTTTCATTCCATCATATTATTGATGCTTTTTGGCCCCCAACCCTTCTGGCCTATCCATTACTCTTCATTATTCCTATTATTTTATTACTAGTTTCATTCCATCTTATTATTGATGCTAGTTTTTCCATCTTATTATTGATGCTTTTGGCCAGATCCAACCCTCTTCATTATTCCTATTATTTTATTACTTACTAGTTTCATTCCATCTTATTATTGATGCTTTTTATCCCAACCCTCTGGCCAGATCCACTCTTCATTATTCCTATTATTTTATTACTAGTTTCATTCCATCTTATTATTGATGCTTTTTATCCCAACCTCTGGCCCAGATCCATTTTCTTCATTATTCCTATTATTTTTATTACTAGTTTCATTCCATCTTATTTTTGTCCCATTGATGCTTTTTTTGATGCTTTTTATCCCAACCCTCTGGCCAGATCCACTCTTCATTATTCCTATTATTTTATTACTAGTTTCATTCCATCTTATTATTGATGCTTTTTATCCCAACCCTCTGGCCAGATCCACTCTTCATTATTACTATTAGTTTGTTACTAGTTTCATTCCATCTTATTATTGATGCTTTTTATCCCAACCCTCTGGCCAGATCCACTCTTCATTATTCCTATTATTTTATTACTAGTTTCATTCCATCTTATTATTGATGCTTTTTATCCCAACCCTCTGGCCAGATCCACTCTTCATTATTCCTATTATTTTATTACTAGTTTCATTCCATCTTATTATTGATGCTTTTTTATCCCAACCCTCTGGCCAGATCCACTCTTCATTATTCCTATTATTTTTTTATTACTAGTTTCATTCCATCTTATTATTGATGCTTTTTTATCCCATCTGGCCATCCATTATTTATTCCTTTTTTATTACTAATTCCATCTTATTATTGATGCTTTTTATCCCAACCTTGGCATTATTCCTATTATTTTATTTACTAGTTTCATTCCATCTTATTATTGATGCTTTTTATCCCAACCCTCTGGCCAGATCCACTCTTCATTATTCCTATTATTTTATTACTAGTTTCATTCCATCTTATTATTGATGCTTTTTCCCCAACCCTCTGGCCAGATCCACTCTTCATTATTCCTATTATTTTATTACTAGTTTCATTCCATCTTATTATTTTATTACTAGATGCTTTTTTATCCCAACCCTCTGGCCAGATCCACTCTTCATTATTCCTATTATTTTATTACTAGTTTCATTCCATCTTATTATTGATGCTTTTTATCCCAACCCTCTGGCCAGATCCACTCTTCATTATTCCTATTATTTTATTACTAGTTTCATTCCATCTTATTATTGATGCTTTTTGTCCCAACCCTCTGGCCAGATCCACTCTTCATTATTCCTATTATTTTATTACTAGTTTCATTCCATCTTATTATTGATGCTTTTTATCCCCACCCTCTGGCCACATCCAATCTTCATTATTCCTATTATTTTATTACTAGTTTCATTCCATCTTATTATTGATGCTTTTTATCCCGACCCTCTGGCCAGATCCACTCTTCATTATTCCTATTATTTTATTACTAGTTTCATTCCATCTTATTATTGATGCTTTTTATCCCAACCCTCTGGCCAGATCCACTCTTCATTATTCCTATTATTTTATTACTAGTTTCATTCCATCTTATTATTGATGCTTTTTTCCCAACCCTCTGGCCAGATCCACTCTTCATTATTCCTATTATTTTTATTACTAGTTTCATTCCATCTTATTATTGATGCTTTTTATCCCAACCCTCTGGCCAGATCCACTCTTCATTATTCCTATTATTTTATTACTAGTTTCATTCCATCTTATTATTGATGCTTTTTATCCCAACCCTCTGGCCAGATCCACTCTTCATTATTCCTATTATTTTATTACTAGTTTCATTCCATCTTATTATTGATGCTTTTTTATCCCAACCCTCTGGCCAGATCCACTCTTCATTATTCCTTTTTATTATTTTTATTACTAGTTTCATTCCATCTTATTATTGATGCTTTTTTATCCCAACCTCTGGCCAGATCCACTCTTCATTATTCCTTATTATTTTATTACTAGTTTCATTCCATCTTATTATTGATGCTTTTTATCCCCAACCCTCTGGCCAGATCCACTCTTCATTATTCCTATTATTTTATTACTAGTTTCATTCCATCTTATTATTGATGCTTTTTATCCCAACCCTCTGGCCAGATCCATCTTCATTATTCCTATTATTTTTATTATGTTTTTTCTAGTTTCATTCCATCTTATTTATTGATGATGCTTTTTATCCCAACCCTCTGTAGATCCACTCTTCATTATTCCTATTATTTTTTTTTTCACTATCTTTCATTCCATCTTGTTGATCCTCTTTTATTCTTTTTTGTCCCAACCCTCTGTTATTGATGATCCCAAACCTCTTCCATTTCATTATTCCTATTATTTTATTACTAGTTTCATTCCATCTTATTATTGATGCTTTTTGTCCCAACCCTCTGGCCAGATCCACTCTTCATTATTCCTATTATTTTATTACTAGTTTCATTCCATCTTTATTATTGATGCTTTTTATCCCAACCCTCTGGCCAGATCCACATTATTCCCTATTAGTTTTATTAGTTTCATTCCATCTTATTATGCTTTTTTTCCCAACCCTCTGGCCAGATCCACTCTTCATTATTCCTATTATTTTTATTACTAGTTTCATTCCATCTTATTATTGATGCTTTTTATCCCAACCCTCTGGCCAGATCCACTCTTCATTATTCCTATTATTTTATTATTAGTTTCATTCCATCTTATTATTGATGCTTTTTTATCCCAACCTCTGGCCAGATCCACCATTATTCTATTATTTTATTACTAGTTTCATTTCCATTGATGCATTTTGTATCAACTCTTCATTATTCCTTATTATTCCTATTTTTTATTACTAGTTTCATTCCATCTTTATTATTGATGCTTTTCATCCCAACCCTCTGGCCAGATCCACTCTTCTTTATTCCTATTATTTTATTGCTAGTTTCATTCCATCTTATTATTGATGCTTTTTATCCCAACCCACTGGCCACACTCTTCATTATTCCTATTATTTTTATTACTAGTTTCATTCCATCTTATTATTGATGCTTTTATCCCAACCCTCTGTACAGATCCACTTTCATTCTTCTTCCTATTTTATTACTAGTTTATTCCATCTTTTATTTATGCATCTTATCCCAACTCTCTGGCCATATACACTCTTCATTATTTCTATTATTGTATTATTAGTTTGAATATATCTTATTATTGATGCTTTTTATCCTCGCCCTCTGGCCACATTGACTCTTCATTATTCCTCTTATAATATTACTAGTTTGAATACATCTTATTATCGATGCCTTTTATCCAAACACTCTGGTCACATCCACTCTTCATTATTCCTATTATTTTATTACTTGTTTGATTCCATCTTATTATTGATGCTTTTTATCCCAACCCTCTGGCCAGATCCACTCTTCTTTATTCCTATTATTTTATTACTAGTTTGAATCCATCTTATTATTGATGCTTTTTATCCCAAGTCTCTGTGTAGGCACAGTTCATATTACTAATATATTTACATTCCTAAAATACTTTGTCATCGAATTAACTTCAGTACAATCTCATGCATATGATTATTTGTTTAAAATGTTGTCCTATTTTTGCTTACTTTCCCACTCCTATATTTATGTAACTCCTGCTGCCATCCAAGTGCCAGATCTGACCCACCAATTATTACTGTTGCTATACATGTGCAGGGGCTTCACCTTCTAATCTTGATCTTGTCCTGAATCATACCTTCCGCTCTGCAATCCTTTTGTCACAAATAAAACATCCCCAGTCTTTCGCTGATTTATCGCTAATTCTATGGAATTTTTGTAAAAGAACTACATTTCTTGCTTCCACTAGTAACTTTATTCACTTCGGGTTCGATTGCTCTGTTATAATTTCTACTTGAACAGTTTCTTCTCAGAAACCGATTCCTAAAATATTACTTCCTTGATTCTCATCTCTCTTAAATTTTTCAATCTAATATTAACTGCAATCTTCTCCCCATATTCACATAAGCTGTGTCTTTTAGTTTGTATCCGTATACATCGAGGGGCTCTTGGGTCTTGTAAAGAATGCACATCGTCGTGAAAAATATGGAGGGGTGTCACTAAAACAGTGAAATCTTCCAGCATTAATTTATACGTACTGACATCTGTAGTGAAAACCTCTACTTTTACAAGCGCTAAATCAGACCGAAAATGGAGTACGGCCGCCATGTATGGGAAGGGGCTGTACAGTCTTCATTTTTCAGTTTTGTTAGAGCCCAAAAAGCGTACCTCCTTTCTTTCGGTTGATTAATTATTTTCCACACTGCAATCCCTTTTTCAGAGAGGAAACGTTGCCAGTCGCTATTTCCATGGAAATGTTCAGATAAAAATCATCGTTTCTAACCTTCACGCCGAGTACCCCCGATGACACCCCCATTGCAGTGAATTATTCTTATTTCCTCCTTATTCCACTGCTGATATGTAAGCTCCACTGGACCGTATTCTTCCTTCAAACCAATGCTTTGTGGAATCGACCCGCAAGAGGCTGCTTACCCGGATCACTACAACATTAACCTTTTCAAGTCTAGGGTAAACCGTTATCTTCCCGACATATCCGCATAAGCTGCGTCTCTTAGTCTGTAACCCTCTACCACGAGTAACTCTCGGGCCTTGTAAAGATGCACATCATTGTGAAAATTATAAAGGAGTGTCACTAGAGCAGTGAAAACTGGAAGCATTAATTTATACCTACGAATACCGAATATTGATATGCAGATCATATTAAGTCCTTGCAGCCATCCCTTTTTTTAGTTAGGGAGAACCTAGACTAAATGAATATTTTGCTAACTACATTAAGATTAAATTCCGTGTGCAATCTACATCACACAGAGCCCATATTCCTCTGCTATTCCTCAGCACACTGGTGAGTCTTTATCAGGTGCTCTGAAATTACAAACCCTGATTTGAATAACACCGGCAAATTATCACTCGGTTGACCTCTCCTGATAAACTCCTGAACGTGTTAAGTAATTGTCCTCTCCAAAATTTGAGGTTTCCTGCTTATATTGCAGTCATTGGGGGAATGTGTTCTGTTTGGTCTTTCTCAATGCATAATTTCATGAGGAAAATAACATTTCTTAAAATTTTAATTCATTCTCACTTGTTCCCTCACACACGCTCTCATACAAAAAAAAACATGCATAATCAACGATTCAATGTTTCTTGAACTATGTAAACTTTCGGTGAAAATAAAGTTTTCATCAATTTTAAAGGACGATCAGACGTGCAAACTTGTTTTGCTTTTAAAACGGGAAATTTTCTATTTTTTTTTCTCTGAAGAAGAAAAATGCTTTTTTTAATATTTTCAAATGAATAAATTAGAAATAAATCACATACACGGACATGTTTAATCCCATTGTCATCAGTGATAGTATTATAGTTTTATAATACAGGGTGTTTCAAAAAATTTGATATCATTTCGCAATCTAATAACTTTGTTAGATCTCCTTCAAATGACTTCAAATTTTAATAGCATCTTTATGTTTAATGTTTGTTTTATGTTTTTATGTCTTTATGTTTTTTGTTTTTTCTTATTTGTATTTTTATTTCTTTAATCGTTAATCTTTTTCTTTACAGGTATAAAATTCTATTTACTAGAAGAAAAAGGCGTTTTGTGTGTTGGAGTTTGCTAGAACACAGTCAAACAAGACTGTTCAGCGTGCATTTATGAGAGAGTTCTCTAGAAAGTCACCAACAGGAATGCAGATTTGGAGATGGCATAAAAAGTTCAAAGAGGAAGGCTGTCTGTGCAAAGCAAAAGGATCCGGACGACCACAAACTTCACATTTGTGAAATCGTTCACATAATCCACATGCTTTTGAATTTCTCATTCAGATTTGGAAGAATAAATCTTATGATCTTCAACATTAATACTTTTTAATTTCATTTGCCTTAATCATGTACTTTCTGTGATATTCACATCTCAAAGGATATCAAATTTTTTGAAACACCCAGTATTATAGTTTCATAATTTTTAAACCATTGCTAATTTTCACTACGGAAGATCAGACGTGCAAACATCTTTTGCTTTTAAAACGGGAAATTTTCTAATTTTTTTTTTTCTCTGAAGAAGAAAAATGCTCTTTTTTATATTTTCAAATGAATAAATTAGAAATAAATCACATACACGGATATGTTTAATCCCATTGACAAGTTTCATCATTTTTAGACCATTGCTAATTTTCACTACGGAAGATCAGACGTGCAATTATCTTTTGCCTTTAAAATAGGAAATTTTCTAATTTTTTTTTTTCTCTGGAGAAGAAACATCTTTTTGTTTTATTTTCAAATGAATAAATTTGAAATAAATCCCATGCACTGACATATTTAATCGCATTGTTTTCCGTAATAATATTATACCAAGATTTCAAGTTTTAGGTATATAAAAATATTTTGTTAAAAAATAGCCAACTCCCGCGCCATTTCTGCTTTCACGTATGGTTTTCCATAGTGAAAATATCTGAGGTACGAACTACGATAATTTCCCTTGATTCTTTTTATTACTAGGCCAGCTGCTAAGAAAGTCAGTTCACTGTGTCGTGTGAGACAACTTATCTCACCAGAATCTATCTTACATATCTATCAATCTACCGTTCGTCCATGAATACTGCTGCCACATATCATCCAGTGCCCCTACACATTTACCTTGAAATCTTTGATAAGATCCAAAGAAGAATCAGCAATATTGTTGGTCATGACCTGGTAGCTAGGCTTCAGTTACTTGCTCATTTCCATAATGTTACTTCTCTGTGACTTTTCTATAAATACTTTCATGGTAATTGTTCGGATGTCATCTTCGCTTTGGTACCTAGAACTTTTGAATCCGGTACCCCTACACATTTAACTTGAGCTCTTTGATAAGATCCAAAGAAGAATCAGCAATATTATTGGTCCTGATCTGGTGGCTCGGCTTCAGTCATTTTCTCACCGCCGTAAGGTTGCCTCTCTGTGTCTTTTCTATAAATACTTTCATGGTAATTGTTCGGATGTCCTCTTCGCTTTGGTATCTAGACTTTAAGCGAAATACTAGACAGGCTTCGAGATCCAATCAAATGACAATCGTATTTATGAAACGCTTTTACGGCTCCATGCTTTCCCGCCAAAAAATTTAAATGCAATGTCTATCTATTTTCCGCCTGGTTACTCTTTTCTTTCCCAACTCATTATTAATATTTGATTTCCTATATCTTAAACGCCCTTTGATCTTTGTGTCTTAGTAGCTTTTGTGTCTTACATGGGGTGATACGGATTAAGATTTAAAAAATGAATGCAGCTTACGTTATAAGCTATAGATCATGCGGTTCACTATTCAGGGAAGTTTGCTCAAGCCTGCTTGCTCTATGGCATAATAAATAATGATAATATTGATGGCAAAACATTATTTTTTTGCTGACTATTTTTTTGAAATTACGTAAGTGGTGAAAGTGTTTTTACGATTGTTGACAGCGTTAAAAAATATCTCTCGTCTAATGACAATGTTCTCTTTGTTTTCTTGTTCCTTTCGTTGTTAACATCAGAACTAATTATGGCAAGCGACAAAGCGATTTCGTATAATTGATCTTTCTAGTAAAGAACGAGAGACCAGGCTCATTTATGTCAGTTTTATTTTTCGTTTCATTTTTCGTTTCATTACTTCTGTATGTTTCTTTTTTTTTTCATTCTTGCTTCTTTTATTTTTATTTTTCAATCTTGTTTCTTTTTTTTCTTTTTCAGTCTTGTTTCTTTTTCTATCTTCTATCTTGTTTCTTTTCTTTTTCAATTTTGTTTCTTTTCTTTTTCAATTTTGTTTCTTTTCTTTTTCAATCTTGTTTCTTTTTCATTCTTTTTTCTTTTCTTTTTCTTTTTAATTCTTGTTTCTTTTCTTTTTCTTTTTCAATGTTGTTTCTTTTCTTTTTCAATCTTGTTTCTTTTCGTTTTCTTTTTCAATCTTGTTTCTTTTTCATTCTTGTTTCTTTTCTTTTTTCTTTTTCAATATTGTTTCTTTTCTTTTTCTTTTTCATTCTTGTTTCTTGTCTTTTTCTTTTTCATTCTTGTTTCTTTTCTTTTTTCTTTTTCAATCTTGTTTCTTTTTCTTTTTCATTCTTGTTTCTTTTCTTTTTCATTCTTGCTTCTTTTCTTTTTCCTTTTTCAATCTTGTTTCTTTTTCTTTTTCTTTTTCATTCTTGTTTCTTTTCTTTTTCATTCTTGCTTCTTTTCTTTTTCCTTTTTCAATCTTGTTTCTTTTTCTTTTTCTTTTTCATTCTTGTTTCTTTTCTTTTTCATTCTTGCTTCTTTTCTTTTTCCTTTTTCAATCTTGTTTCTTTTCGTTTTCCTTTTTCAATCTTGTTTTTTTCTTTTTCCTTTTTCAATCTTGTTTCTTTTCTTATTCAATTTTGTTTCTTTTCTTTTCAATCTTGTTTCTTTTCTTTTTCTTTTTCAATTTTGTTTCTTTTTATTTGTTATTCTCTCGTTCGTTTTTTTTTTTTTTTTTTTTTTAGTTTTGTCTTTCATCCAAAGTGAAAGTAAACATTTTAGTAATACATTCCGAAGTTTTGGCGCATGCGTTTCGGACGGGGCAGAAATTAGCACCTGTTCATTTTAAAAAAATATTTTTCTGAAGTTTTGTTTTTACATTCGTCTTGAACTCCCACTTGGTTCCGTTTTAATTTCATCATTTTTCAGTTCTTCAAATTCTGTTTTCGCATTTGTCTTACAAATTCAGTTTTCACGGATGTTTGCATGAGTCATTAATAAGCTTAGACTAAGGCCATGATTTCGGTAAAGAGAGGTACAGATACTACACTTTCATCAATGTCCAAGGGTCGGTAAAACGGCCGTCGGTGAGACGACGTTAGGGCGAAATCTCCATGTCGAGGCTTCCTTCTTATCTAAGAAGAGAGAACAAATACTACACTTTGATCCAAGTCGGAAGACTGGTAAAAAGGAAGTCGGTGTGAGGAAGGTAGGGTGAAATCTCCATGTCGAGGCTTCCTACTTATCTCTAAGAAGATAGAACAAACACTACAGTTTGAGGAAGGTAGTCAGGTAAGAAAATCCATGTCAGGTGAGGAGGCTCCATGTCGAGGCTTCCTACTTATCTCTAAGAAGATAGAACAAACACTACAGTTTGATCCCAGTCGGAAGGCCCGGAAAATGGTAGTCGGTGTG
Source organism: Acanthosepion pharaonis (assembly GCA_903632075.3). NCBI lineage: Eukaryota > Metazoa > Mollusca > Cephalopoda > Sepiida > Sepiidae > Acanthosepion > Acanthosepion pharaonis. Next base: position 483,332 of record CAHIKZ030001007.1, on the reverse strand, counting down.
AGGAAATTACGACAGAATTTCCGAGACGATGATTCCATCTTATCTCGAAGAACAGAGAACAAATACTACACTTTGAACCCAGTAGGAAGGCCCGTAAAAAGACAGTAGGTGTGAGAAACGTATGGCAAACTCTCCATGTCGAGGCTTCCATCTTATCTCTAAGAAGAGCAAATAAATACTACACATTGATCCTAGTCGGAAGGCCGGTAAAAAGGCCATCGGTGTGAGGAAGATAGGGCAAAATCTCCATGTCGAGGCTTCCTTCTTATCTCTAAGAGCAAACAAATACTACACATTGATTCCAGTCGGAAGGCCGGTAAAAAGGAAGTCGGTGTGAGGAAGTTAGGACTGAATTTTGGAGACAATGTTTCCTTATCAGTCGGCGTAAGGAAGTTAATGCTCCTGGTTACCTGATAGTTTAAAGTATAGAATGGCTACCAAGTAGGTAAATAATATTATTTTTGACGGACTTGTTCTAAAACAAGATCCTTTAGTTGTCTCCATGATGCTTGCGCCGACATATTTAAATGTAGCTTACGTCATAAAATAAGCGCCTTCCTACATTTGAATAAGAAAAGTTAATGTTGCCGTATTTTATTTTCTGTCAATGTTTAGTCCGAATCGATGGCAGCTGTCACCAATCGAATAATGAGAATAAAATTCAAACTAGGCCTACCAGTTCAGCCTTTTTCTTTTTTGTTTACCTCGGTCGACAGGTGTTCACGGTCCGTTAGAATAAAAATAAAATAAAAAATAAAAGCAAAAAATGAAAATATCACTAGAAATTACAACGAGGCAAGTAACATTTCAACTGGCGAAGGGTGAAAGACTAATGAGTTATTCCAGAAGAATTTAAACTAAAAATAGTTGGCATGAAAAAGAGATGGGAAATAAAGAAAAAAAATAATATAACAATACGAAGAAAAACAATTTCGAGCAAAGTGAGATATTTTATTTGTTGGCTTGTTTTTTAAAAAAAAAACTTTTTTTTCTTTTCTTTCAAACTAAAATAAAACTAAAAACAATCAATAATTCAAAGGCTAGAAACTCATTATTCTTGCTGGGGAAAATATCGATGAAGTTATATGTTTCTACTAATTTCTTTCTTCCTCTGACCTTTGTTATTTGTTTGTGTGTGAGATTGCGTAAGCGTATGTGAGTTCGTGTCTGCGTGTGTGCGTGCGTGCATGTGTGTGTGTGTGTGCATGACTGGGTGTTTATTTGTTTTTGTGTCTGTTTCTTTAAATGAAAGTTTAAATGTCAAATGAAAGACAGGGAAGAAACAAGACAGAAAAAACAAAAACAAAAACAAAAAAAAACGAAGCAAACAAACGAAAAGAGTCAAGAAAGAAAGAAAAAGTAAATGAATTTGTGGCGGACAATCGAAAACGAAAGTGAAAGTAGCACCTCAATAAGGACAAAGAAAAACTGAACGCAATATTGATCAATGCATAGAGACACAGATGCGTCTCTTTTCCATTATCTATCTATCTATCTATCTATCTATCTATCTATCTATCTATCTATCTATCTATCTAAGATTCTTTCTTTCTTTCTCAGGATCTATCTATCTATCTATCTATCTGAGATTCTTTCTTTCTTTCTCAGGATCTATCTATCTATCTATCTATCTATCTGAGATTCTTTCTTTCACGGGATCTATCTATCTATCTATCTATCTATCTATCTATCTATCTATCTATGTATCTAAGATTCTTTCTTTCACGGGATCTATCTATCTATCTATCTATCTATCTATCTATCTATCTAATCTATTCTTTTCTTTCTTTCTTTCTCAGGATCTATCTTATCTCTTTCTCTTTTCCTTTGTCTTTCTCTCTCTTTTTTCTTTCTTTCTCTCTTCCTCCGACTCTTTCTCTCTCTCTCTCTCTCTCTCCATCTCTTTCGTTTTCTTTTTCTCTCTCTGTCTCCATCCCAAACCTACATCTCTCTCTCTTAATGAATTTGAAGACTAATATTGTTCGTCTGTTCGGTCCTAATCGAACCGGTTTATATAGTCATGGACAGTTCTGTGGAATTACCGTCATAAAAATACCTGTACAATTAACGCCGCGGCCCGACTCAGGTGATAAAATAGAATGCGTGCTCACGACACAATCGCTGCTAGCCAAAATACGTCTTCACCTCTAAGAGCATTTCGCAATATTTTTTTATATTTATTTATTTATTTATTCTGGCGGGAATCGTTGTGCGGGTGGGCTTTTGTTTGCCAGACAAAGCGTATAAGAGTTATACGCACCTGATTAACTCTCGAGAAACTTCTCTAAAATGATGAGGTGTCACGTCAACGGGAATATATAGAAAGTGCCTTAATCGCTAGATCATTCATAGGCTCGTACAAAATTTCATAACTTGCCTAGACATTTTCTGCTAATCTAATAAATATATATAAGCATTATTTTACAGATAAGTTCTATTTGAAAATTTTGCACACAGACACGCGGATGTCAGTCTCCGTTCAAATCTGTCAAACCTTTCAAATATTTTATGCCTATTGAGTGTACCCCCTCACATATACACAAGAATAGATACGTTCATGTTTAAACCAATAATAAAATAACTGAATCAACTAAGCTGTCAGATCCTCATACGTCGAAACGAGAGAGCCTTATATATATATATATATATATATATATATATATATATATATATATATATATATATATAGGGAGGAGAGAGAAAGAGAAGAGAGAGAAAGAATATAGATATAGAATAATATATATATATATATATATATATATGGAGAGAGAGATTTATATATAGTTAGATATGAACAGATAGATAGATAGATCCCGAGAAAGAAAAGAAGAAAGAAAGAATCTCTGATAGATAGATAGATACATAGCTAGATAGATACATATATCAGGCCTGACGATTGCATATAGCATGAGACTGTCGCCTCTAAGTGTTGACTTCTGTGTTCACTTTTATATTTACACACGCTCTATCTCTGATATCGAGCACTTTATCCCATAAATATAGCACACCTTAAAACTATATTTCTTCATATATGTATATATATATATATACATGCATGTTTCATTAAAAACGGCAGACAAGGTACTACGGTTAAGCTTTTTATTTAATTTTTCTTGTTCGAAAAAGAGATTTCTTTTCTGGACAAAGGGTGTGTAAGAACTGTCCAAATGTTTTATATTTCCGAGCGCTTTTGCCTATACCTTTAGCCATTATTAAGGATGATTCGATTTTTCAGCTTAATTGAGTGTGTGCATTCTCTGTATGCCTTAGTGTGTGGTAGGGATGTTTTTAATTTCCGAATACGATTAGCACATTGTGGCTTTTTTCGTAGTTAATATTGTTAAGAGTTGGCTTTTTCTTTTTTTTATTAAAGCTTCCATTATTTTTAGTCTTTTTTTGCATATATATATATATATGAATTTAAAGTATAAATGTGACATATTTTCATGCAGTTCTCAATATTATAAAAATATAGCAATGATAATATTATTTTTTTATATATAAAAAACAAACTTATTTACTGTAATTATTCCCGGTTTCATGGTAATATGCCCACTTTTCAAGGGGTTAATCTGTATATTAAATGCAATACATACATACATATATATATATATATATATATATATATATATATATATATATATATATATATATATATATAGATAGATAGATAGATAGATAGATAGATAGATATAGATAGATAGATAGATAATATTAGTGGTAAATATACACATACATAAGCAATCATATATCTCTATATATGTGTATGTGTATGTATATGTATGTGTATGTATATATATATATGTATATGAATATATATATGTATGTATGTGCGTGTAAATATAAATATGTTGTTGTGTATGTGTGTATACGCATGTGTTTTTGAACATAGAAATATAGATCTTTGCTAGATTAGATAATCGTTATGTTTGTTTGTTTTTATATGTTTATATATGATTTGTAACCTGTAGTTGATATTACTTTTGTCAAATTTTCTTGATTACACAGCGGCCCTTTTATAAATGTCCTTCGGTTTTAGTTCCCCCCACACTCCATCTCTCTCCCCCACCCCTTTTTCTTTTCTTTTCCTCTCCCTCTCTCATATTCCGATCGTTAAGATTAGATCGTCTATTGTGTGTGTATGTCACCACAAAATGTATCCTTAATGTATTAGACATCCGACAACATTCATTTTTCTCTCACTTAAACCGTCTCTGACTCCCCTCTTTAAAACTTCTCTCTGTTAAATTTTAATCCCCCCCCACTTCATCTTTAGACCTTCCTGTTCTTCTCTCGTCTGTTACCCCTCTCTATAGCTTTCATTTACTCTAACATTCGTCCCACACTCTCATACATACACTCTCACTAAATTTTATTTTCTATTCCCGGAGTTGTTTTTTCTGTTTTCTTTTTGAATTTGTAGATCTGATGAATTGGAACGTATTTACGATTCCAATGGAATAAATTATGACCATGGAATATTAATGTTTAAGCCTTTTATATATATATATATATATATATATATATATATATATATATATATATATATAAATATATATGAAAATAAAAATAAATGTTACAAAATATACAGTGAAAAACATAAAACTGAAAGAACAGTTATGTTTATAAAGAAACACGTAATCACTTATAAAGACATAAACATTCGACACCCCCTAACGGAATTAAGAAAAAAAAGACGCAAATATTAAAATTAAAAAAAATTAAATATTAATATATAAAAATAATGCGGATATTCATTAAAATTGAAAATCTTAATAAAAAAAATAAAAAAATACAGCACTCACTGAAGATTGAACTTATTACAACACTGAAAGGCATACATACAGATGCATTCATTTATAACTTGTTCTAATTTTTATTAACATTTCTTGCCTGTACACACCAGTATGTATATATTTGAGCTGTACTGACTTTAGACATATTATTTACATTATTCGGACTATTATCCTCATCTTTGTTGCCCTATTTATTACAACATTTCGACCGTTGTACGCTCCGGCCTTCTTCAGGTGGTTGGAATGTCAAAATGAACCGTTTATTTCGCTCACTGGGGTAGACTGTTCTAGTTCCACGTGCCATGTTTAATGGATGTCAGTTATCAGTTATCTCCTGTTAATTTCCCCTCTGAAAGTTCTCCACTGCCTTAACCGGGTATTGAACTCACACTCTTTGGATTCTTTCACTGGATCTAACTAACACCTTTATCCACTGTGCCATATGTCCTTAAATATGGCGACAAAGATGAGGATAATAGTCCAAATAATGTAAATAATGTACATAATACTTTATCTCAGAAATATAGACAGATACTGACTGTTTTTTTTTTTACATGCTTCATAGATGTTTTTTGTATACTTAAGTGATATTTGTTCGATAAGGACTTCCGTGCAATCATAAGTACATTCATTGTAGCATTGTATACATTATAAAAATATAATTGTAAAAGTCGGTCAAGTTAATTGAAGCACATTTTTTTTTCTACAAAACTACACATAACAGTTCTTGTACTATTCTGATATAGCACAGTATAAAACCAAAACCATTTTAAAAAGGGAAATTGTGCCATGGACTGAGAATGCTTCAAGACTTAGTGAAACAAGAGTCATATGACAGTTTTTCACGATTTTGCGTTTCATGTGGACTTTTAGGTGTTGCTGCTGTTGTCTCACTATCCTCAGAAGGTAAGAGTGACTAGAGAGGAGTTGAGTATCTCGCAGTGCTTATATATATATATATATATATATATATATATATATGTTTACATTTGGATACGCATCAAGCAGATATGAATGTACGAGAGAAAATCATGGAAAAATGTAGTTTAAAAACAGTAAAATCGACCTTGCTAACAGAAACGCTCCTCTGTGTCTCAATCGGTAAATGCACGTCAGGCTATATGACGGTTCTGTATAGGATACAGGTTCGATTCCTGTCGGAGGATGCATATTTTCTATAACAATTTCTCGGACATTCAGGCCGGTAAATTTTGCTTAATACTGTTTATTATAAAACAGAGCATTTACTTAAATATTTGTATCTATAAAAAGAATGTATAAACATAAAAATGTCTTTATATATATATATATATATATATATATATATATATACAATTTTTATGTATATTATTAATATATTATATATGTGCGCTACTTACTGGAAAGCGCTCAGTATCAGTGATAGAACTTACATATTTAACTCACATCAATCCAACTAAATATATATACATACATACATATATATGAATTTTTTGTTGTAAAATAATTTACAATAGCAAGGAATAAGCGTAATTTAAAATTTAAATTATAAGGCATATTGGTCTAAATTTAATACCTAAAAACAACCGGTTTCGTCCCAGCTTATCAAGTTTTATTCTGGGAATTAAAATACAAACGTGTAATTTATAGGATGACCAATGTGGAGGAGGGAAAAAAAACAAAGAAAACTAGACACCAATAATATTCAGACCCAGTAAACAATTCCTCTGTTTACAGAGAGAAGGCTTAAGGAATCTGATATATAAGGACTCCAGGACCTTGAGATGATATAAAGAGTGTGACCTTGTCAAAATAGAGAAATGGTCCACACTAAAGTCTGCTACACAGCTTCTGCTATTAATATATATTGAGCAATAGCTGACCCGGATGTATTAACCCTTTGACTATTGCTAGAGGACGGATTCAAAATCCTGGGAGTTAAATGATGATTTATCCTAAAATCCAAACGCTGAGACGTCCTCCTTAATGCTGTCGAGTCCACAACTTCATACATATTTGTAAATAACTGAGTTAACATGATTTGGGAGAAGGATATATATATATATATATGGATCCTGGGGCCACTGTCCTATGGGTAAGGAAACTCAGATGAGTTCCACCACGGAATAAGTGAACGAGTAACAAATATCGTGTGTGATGCCTTACCTCTTCGTCAACGCGGTCCGTTAGTACTGTTGGTATGACGTTTGCCTTCTATCGTAACTGTCCGGGTTTCAATTCTCAGTAGTGGATGCGCACTGCTGATGAGTCCCAAATATAGGACGAAACGGCCGTCCAGTGCTTTCTGCATTCTGTTGAGGTTTCTTCTAGACTTGAGGAATTACTTGATGATTATCTCAAATCCTACTAATTACCAACTGTACAAACGGGCCTTACGAATGGAAGAAAGAACAGTTAGAGTACCAAATATTACTCGAACATTAGCAGAAAAATAACAACTGTTTATACCAAATGGAATTTATGGAATTGTCTAATGAAAGACTCACCCTCTGGTAAGGTAAACGCGAATAAACGGGACATTATGTTCTAACAAGACGCGGCTTAACCCTATGAAAATTGTTGATGACATCAAGGATAACAGCATCCAAAACCTCCAAAGGATAACCATCTTTGGAAAGTGCCATCTTAATAAAATCCATTTCCCCGCAAAGAAAGCCTTCGGAACAGATCGTAAGAGCACTATGAGAAAGGGTCTTAATCAGATTCATCTTACGCTGTCAGGGACAAAAAGAGTCCTAATATGTATAGATCCCCGAAAAAATGACTTCTCTTCGACCACATGATCTTATTAATTTCTTGCAAAAATCAGCAGTAATTCCCTCCCATTCGTCTTTCAATAACTCCCATAGGTGATCCTGGTTTTTCGGGTTTCTTTTCTGAGCCCTTTCTCCAATTATCTTCCAAACATTTTCTATTGGATTCAGACTCGGGGCTCTGGGCTGGCCACTTCATTAGCGTGATTCCTTCTTCTTTAAATAAAGCCATAACCTTCTGTATTGTCCTGCATGAAAATAGGAGATTCATAAAGATTGTGGTGTAATCTTGGTACCACATGCTGCTGAAGAAGTCTTTTTTAAATCTCAGCATTGATATTGCCATGTACGCGGATGATAGGGCCAACTCCTGCAGATGAAATCATTCCTCACACCATCACACTGCCGCCACCAACGGTTTTCTTGACACATTGAGAAGACAGTCTTTCACCTGTTCTACCGCGTACGTAAGTTTTGCCTTTAGAACCAAATATAGTAAACTTGGACTCGTCACTGAAATGAACCGTATCCCATTGTGCGTCAGTCCAAACATGTTCCCTCGCATACTCCAGGCGTGCCTTTTGGTTTCGCTTTGAAATGGGAGGCTTCGAAGCTGGAATACAGGCATGCAATCCTGCATTTTTTAACCTGCGAGCAACCGTTTTCCTTGAGATCTTATTATCTGTCTCTTCATTAAATTTACGGGCAATTGATGTAGCAGTTTCAAAACGGTTTTTTGTAGATATTCTAACAATTCTTCGATCTTCTCTTTGCGATGTTTTT
>CAHIKZ030001007.1:445000-470000 GCA_903632075.3 Acanthosepion pharaonis | reverse complement strand
CATGGCCATACAGACTTGACGCCATTGAAAAGAAGAGCTGGCCTGTCGAAGATCTCAAAATCCTCATCATCATCTTCATACGTACCATGACCAGGTGTGGTCGTAGGGTCGCTGCGTAGTTGAGCACCAAAATAGCACCCTTCATATAATTGAATTGAAAGACAGAGAAGTGTTCATTCATGCGTTACGTGTTTTGGGTAAGTATAGCTAGTGGGGGAGGGAAAACTCATTCCACGCCAGATCAAGCAACATTCGATGTTCTTCAAATAGCCCCCAACGCCTCCGCATATCTGGGTTGAAAACCAGAGAGGTATACAGTCATGTGTTACGCACCATCGGTAACCAGATCTGGCGGAACCCATCGACCCCAAGGACAAACTAAGGTCGATGTTCTCCCAAGAGCTCCCGTCACGTATGTAGATTGAAAGTCGGAGAACCATTCATTCTTACGAAGCGTACCTGGGGCAAGTAGACCTGACATTCATCCCAGGTCAAACTACAGTCGACGTTCTCCAAATAGATTCCATCACATATGTGGAATGAAAGTGGGAAAGCCAAATAAACATGGCGGAGCATATCGCTTGAAAGGCGGAAAGTGTCAAGCGATACGCTCCGCCAGGTTTACTAGCCCGAGATAAGCTTATGCATGGATACCTTTCCGACTATCAAGCGATATGCTACGCCAGGTTTACTAGCCCGAGATAAGCTTATGCATGGATACCTTTCCGACTATAAAGGGATATGCTACGCCAGGTTTACTAGTCCGAGATAAGCTTATGCATGGATACCTTTCCGACTATAAAGCGATACGCTCCGCCAGATTTACTAGCCCGAGATAAGCTTATGTATGAATACATTTTCAACTATCAAGCGATACGCTCCGACAGGTTTACTAGCCCGAGATAAGCTTATCCATGAATACTTTCCGACTTTTAATCGCTTGATAGTCGGAAAGGTATCCATGCATAAGCTTATCTCGGGCTAGTAAATCTGGCGGAGCGTATCGCTTGATAGTCGGAAAGGTATCCATGCATAAAAAAAGTTTTTAAAGCAATAGACATTAAAAATCTATATTAAATAATTACACTTCTGACTTAAAATTGTTTTTTTTTTTAGAGAAACAAATCTTTAATCTTTTTATGTTTCTGCTACTCGATTAGTCTCCCCCGCCTAGACGTGCTTGCGAGGAGTCTACAGTTGAGTTGGACTGGAGATTCTATAGTTGATCTTAAATGAATATTAAAAAATATTTTAAAAATCGTTTCGGAAGTATTTAAAGTGTAATATTTTTAAAAAAGTTTACGTCAAAATAATCTTAACCTACCTCTTTTATTTTACAAACTTAAGATTCTTCCTTAGTAATATTAATATAAAAGTTAATCTTGTAATATGCACGGGCTGCGTGTTTTCGTGATCTTCTAAAGAAAAAGGAATGGATTTGAAAAAAAATTGAATTAAAAAACAAAGTATTACATTTCTTTTTTGAAACAGCATGAATGAATTATTGCGTCTTCAATTTTCTTTCACCCACAAAATGCCACCCCATAAAGTGCCGCCAAGGGCGTAGGGCCCAGGGCACACCTGCTTCTCCTTACTCCCGCCACTATATATATATATATATATATATATATATATATATATATATATATATATATATATATAATTAAATGAAAAAACAGGCCACTTTAAGGTACCATTACAATAATTTATATCCCTAAAACCCTTTTTGAAGGACTCCGGATCATCAGGTAACACTTCCAACAACGAAATGAAAGGGAAAATGGGATTAGAAATTGATGGGTAATGTAATTTTTGTAATTTAACAGGGAGGGTGATAGTTGTAGTTAACGAGACAATGTAGAATATAGGGAGGGGTTAATTTCATATTTCTCTTAAGTATATTTTCGTGACCTATTTAGATGTTTAACTTAACGGAAATGATATATAGGAATGGGAGGGTAGTTGGGGGAAAAGAAAAGGAAAAATGGAAAGGAGAGAGGAGACAGACAACAGTAATACAGATATATCTAAAAGAGTGTTACGGCAAAGAGAGAGGGGGAGAGGGAAGTGAATCGAAAAGGCTGTAATTTTGTTTTAACAAAATTATGTAAAAGATAGATTTCAATGCTTGATAGAAATTTAGATGTCTAAAAAAAATGATGAATGTTATCAATTTAAACATTTAGTTTTTTAAGTAAATAGTTTAGGGACTTAATATAAGTTAACTACTATTTTTATTAGCACATTTATCGAGAACATATTAAAGAAATATTTAAAATTATAATAGTTTATTTACCCGACCAATTGTACTTTCCATAATATTGTAAAAAAATTTGGTAACAATAACATCTATATTAGTTTTACTTTAAATCTAATTTATGAATGCAATTTTTCTTTATTATTATATGGGTAAACTTAATTAAGGTTTAGGTTTCATTATTTAATAATATTTGAGGGTATTAAAGATTTAGTTTTCTTCTTATATGTATCTCACAAAAACATATTCATGCAAATCCACATATACATACGTCCATTTACATGTGCAAATACACACATAGACACACGTACAACAATATACACAAAAGTTCATCCATCTTCATACATAAATTACATAGACACACATACATTTCTCAATCATTACCTATATTTTAACGTTTATATATATATATATATATATATATATATATATATATATATATATATATATAAATCAATATCATCCCATGTAAGGCAATAAAGCCACTAAGACACAAGGGGTTACAGGATGTAAGAATTAGGAACAGAAACATTAATAATGAGCAGGAAGAGGAAAGGATAATTAGTAGGACAGTAGATAGAGATTGACATTGCATTTAAAAGCCTCTATCTATCTTTCTTCTTTTTAATCAGTATCACCCCATATAAGGCAATAAAGCCACTAAGACACAAGGAGTTACAGGATGTGGAAGAATTAAGAACAGAAACATTAATAATGAGCAGGAAGAGGAAAGGATAATTAGGAGGACAGTAGATAGAGATTGACATTGCATTTAAAAGCATCTATCTATCTTTCTTCTTTTTAATCAGTATCACCCCATATAAGGCAATAAAGCCACTAAGACACAAGGAGTTACAGGATGTGGAAGAATTAGGAACAGTAACATTAATAATGATGAACAGAAAGAGAAAAGAATAATCAGGAGGACAGTAGATAGCGATCGACATTGCATTTAAATTTTTGCAGATTAATGTTGACTGGAAAGTATTGAGCCAGAATGTAGTTCCACAAACGAGAAGTTTGAGAAAGTGAACTGTCAGCATAGAACCTGCGGCTACATCTAGCCAGCTCAACTGTAAATTGATGAGATCTCACCGTCAGTCTAGTACTGGGCTTAAGTTCATAAAGTCTTGATACTATAGCGAAAATCTCATCCGAACAAGTACTATGGAATTATTTATAGACAAGGCACAGAAAGGCAACCTTACGGCAGTGGGCAAGTAACTGAAGCCGAGCCGCCAGATCAGGACCAATAATATTGCTGATTCTTTTTTTTTAGATCTTATCAAGAAACGCAAGGTAAATAGCAGGGAAGCCAGGCGATATGTGGTAGCAATATTCTAGTAAAGAAAATAAGAAGTCAACTTGACAAATTCTGTAAATGTGACACCGGAACTGACCTTGTTTTTTTTTTTTTTTAGTGGAAAGAAATCGATGAATTACATCTTCATTGGGCAATTACGAAATAGCCAACGACCAACGGAGATGAGATGTGATTTTTTTTTTTTTTTTTTTTGCAAATGAATTATCACCTTTAGGCGAGCACTTGTTCTGTTGTATGCAGTACGCCTTATCGGGCTATCGATTTTCACACGTTCTGGATTTTAGAAATAAAACCGGAATCGTTCTTTTATAATGGAGTGCTCATAACGAGGAAAGAGGGCTTGGAGAATCTGAAACTCACAGGTCAAACAGAAGGCAAAATAGTAGGACGTTACAGAGAAAAACAGTGAAGAAAAAAAAAACTAACAAGAGCGTTATAAAGTAATCGGGAGTAATCTCCCTTGTTTTATGATTACCTCCCTTTGGAGAACCCTTTCTTTTGTAGAGGACTATAAATAGTCGCTACGCTGGCATCAATTATTCTAAGCAGAATAAAGCTTCCTTAAGCCTACACTTGCTATCTCTTGTTATTATAACAACATCTTCCCAGATCTGTTCAACCAAAACAGTGAGGATATCTTAAGGGAGATGGAGATTCTACCAGGATTTAATATTGGGAGGTGCAATCTTAAAAGATGCAGATGACGTTGTGTTGATGGCTGACACGGAAAGAAAGCTACAGGACTTCCTAAACAAGATAATAAAGGAATGCAAGAAAAAAAAGCCTATCAACAATTGGATGACAGGAAGAATGGTTGTCAGCAAGAGAAAAAGCCCCAGACTTGAATTACAAATTGGAGATGTCAACATAAAACAAGTACAGAAATATCTGGGAAGTAGTTTAACAGAGTAAACCCTTATGTATTAGTGGCTTTATTGCCTTGCTTGGGGTGAAATGGTTAAGAAAAAGTTTTCCTAATAGTTCAAATAAATCCGTATATATCTTAACTCTTCAGAAAGGACATTAGAATAATCCAGAAACTATACTGCAAACAAAGTGCTGGCATGTGGATAGAAAACAAATTGAGTGCGTACCCCAAAATAGAAAGGGGCATAAGACAAGGATAAATCTGTGATAAAGTAATCGGGAGTAACCTCCCTTGTTTTATGATTACCTCCCTTTGGAGAACCCTTTCGTTTGTCGAGGACTATAAATAGTCGCTACGCTGGCATCAATTATTCTAAGCAGAAAAAAAAGCTTCCTTAAGCCTACTCTTGCTATCTTTTGTTATTATAACAACATCTCCCCAGATCTGTTCAACCAAAACAGTGAGGTTATCTTAAGGGAGATGGAGATTCTAGCAGGATTTATTATTGGGAGGTGCAATCTTAAAAGATGCAGATGACGTTGTGTTGATGTATGACACGGAAGGAAAGCTACAGGACTTCCTAAACAAGATAATAAAGGAAAGCGAGAATAAAAAAGGACTGGCCATCAACCGTTAGAAGACTGTATTGATGTCAGAAAGAGAAAAACTCACGTTAAACCGGCCTTGTGCCACATCTCGCTCAGTGGGAGCTCGGGTAATTACTGAATAAAGCTTCCTTAAGCCTACTCCTGATCTCTTTTGTTATCATAGAGTTTGTAAACGGATGTCAGATCAGTCATTATTTATAACATACAATAAAATCATTTATACTGGACTGACACCAAAACTATCAATTGATAACAAAATGAACAAGAGGAGAAAATGAAAAGTTGACCAATATAATTTTAGGTACCGTATTTTCCGGCTTACAAGACGCACTTTTTTTCCCTAAAAAATTCCCTGAAAAATACGTGTCCGTCTTCCAAGACAAATGTAGGTCCAAGCTTACTTGAACCTGGCCGTTGTGTTTCATTCGTCTTAGAAGACGGACACGTATTTTTCAGGGAATTTCGTTTTAATAATCAACGCGTCTTTTAGGATTAAATCCCGATTTTTTTACTTTTTCAATCTGCTGTATTTTTTCTTCTTTTTTTCTCTAAATTTAATATTTGCTTAAATACTTGTATCTATAAATAACAACGTTAAACATAAAAAAATGTCTTTAATAAATAAATTGTCGGACCTTGTCCATTTCTTAATATATATATTCCCTTTCTATCTATCTATCTATCTATCTATCTACCACGCTCACTCACTATTTGTCTCTGCCAGTCTCCCTTTTCCGCTGTTTTAACACCTTAGTCAGTTCTTATCCCGTCTGTTAATATTAATATTACTCTACTCCAGTGGCGCGCCTGTAAAGAAAATCTCTAAATACCTTTAAACAGCCCACTATTCAATGGTGCGGTGTGCGCATGTGCGTACCTCTGTATTCCTTCGCGTTCATGTCGGTTGTGACCTAACATTCAATATCACTCCGACGCAGAACAAAAGAATCCCAATGTATTCGATACATTCAGATGACGAGTTTCCGAACGGAACTGCCATAACTTCGTGATATGAACATTGTGGCAATTGTGTCTGGACTACTATTTATGGCCAAATTGATCTTCCATACAATGAGGTGTGCCTCTATACGAATTAGAGAACAACCTGTCACAGCAAAAGCCTCTCAAATAAAACCATTTATAACTGAAAGAATTATATATATATATATATATATATATATATATATATATATATTTACATTATTCGGACTATTGTCCTCATCTTTGTTGCCATATTTATCACAAGGTTTCGGCCGAAGTAAGCTCCGACCTTTTTCAGTAGGTTGGAATGTCGAACTGAACCCTTTTGGTATTTTAATATTAATTGCAAGATTCCTATAAAAATAAACATTAATTTAAGAAAAAATATCAGGCATAAAAAGAAAATAGAGTGAGGACAAAGTCTTTGACATGTTTGTCACTTCATTGCCCCCTTTGCACTTTTTTCATTGTTTTATAGCCTGGTTATGCTATGGTAGTGTGTGTCTCTCCGATAGTGAGTTTATGTATCTGTCTCTCTGTGAATTCGTTGTTTAATTTATTGCATTTTATGATCAGTACTTCTGACTGATATCATATTTCCTCAACATTACCCCAGTCGCATTCTTCACCCCAACCCTCCAGTTGACAAGTTAAGACTGCCACTTTCTTTCTCCGAAATGAGTTCGTGCTAAATTTAATTTGCCCTTTATCAAAAGATATATTCCGCTAAAAATCCTTATACTCTATGGAATAAATTATTTAAAATGGACATTTGAAAAAAATAAGTTGAAATTAAAAAAGAAAAGTGTCCTTTGAAAAACAGGTCATACAAGTTATTAGGGACTTTTAAAAGTTTATTTTTAAAATTAAAGAGAGAGAAATACATTGCCTATTAAGTATGACTCCAGCTCAGAAAGGGATCAGATCCACGTAACCCGGCCAGCGACGTTAATTTTATTTAATTCTTTCTTCTTTTTTTTTTTACTTTCTTTCTGTCTTTTTCTTTTTTTTCTTCTTTATTATGAATATTTTGAGACACGGAGTTCAAATAGTTCATTTTGAATACAGCTTGAGTCAAGAATGAAAGAGAGGTACAACGAAAGATTTTGGGTGCTTTCAAATAGATATACTTGAATGTAGACTAACCCGGGCTAAGCCCAACAAGGCCTACCTGAAGTCGTCACTGATATATATATATATATATATATATATATATATATATATATATATTTGGGTGTAACAGCAAAATTGTCCAAATCGTGTAACGGCATAATTATCCATCCCACAAAATGTGTTAATATTTAAAAACACACTAAACTAATCGAGTTTCTTTTTTTTGTTTCTAGATTTTTAGGTAAGATGTTTAGCCATCTTCACACCATTTATCGTAAGAACCACCGAAAAACCCTTATTCAGGTAAAAACAGAGCAGGTTAAAATTGTTTAGTGTCAAATCTACTGTCTTCCCAAATGAGCAATGGTGAAAGGAAAAGATCATTCAGGTCTTCAGTAATGGTAGCAATATTCATACTCTGGCTTCCATTTTCAAATTCCATTCAAGAACCATAAAAAGAACGGTGAATAAGTTTAAAAATGAGTGAACGGTAGAGAGGAAGACTGGCTTAGGAGGTTACAACAGCAAGAGAAGTCACCATCTCAGCTTAGCGCTAAAGAGATCAATTAGAAAAGATCCAACTCAATCCATAAGACGTTTGGCACTTGAGAAAGGAGCAGTGAAAAAAGACTTGAAAATGAAATCGTACGTGAAACCTGTGAGTCACCTTGTTACTCTAGGACAGAAAGTTAGAAGTTTAGAGAGGGCGAAGATCATCTTGAATAATTTGGAAAATTATTCTGGAATTTATTACATTGGAATCGTAATCACAATCCATTTCATCACACCTACAACCTGGATTCTATCCTCTTGGAAATTTATAGATACATGTATATTGACCACTAATATTATCTATCTATCTATCTATCTATCTATATATATATATATATATAAACATTTCTCAGAGTTAACCTGTAGAAAAGACAATATTTATAAATATAAATGACAATAGGAAAACTAGTAGTTGCCGATAACACTTGCTAAGGTTTTTGTTATTATTAGTTACTTTGTTTAAATAAATCCATTTCGTTTTATGCCTTGAGAAAGTCCACATTGGACGAAACGCGTCGGCAACTATTACAGTTTTCCTGTTGTCATTTATATATTATATATATATATATAGGAACTTTATTTCAATACTTCATGAGATTTCGATCCTTAGCTATCATTTATTATTGATGAACATGGCATTTTCTGTCAAGATTGGAGAGTAATTATGCATTCTTATAGCTCAAAACAGAATCCAATAGTGTTATAAAAACCTTGGAGAATTCCAGTAAGATATCTTTAATCAATTCTAAGATACAACGGTTCAGAGCTTGATTTAACAATTGGACAATTTTGCTATAAACATGGTCGTGCCCTGCGAGAAAACACATTTATTTATTAAATCTCTCTAGCGTGTCTTGCGCATGGCGGTAGATGTAATTCACAATGTTCAAAAAGACAAAAACAGTTCGTCTTCTCAAGCATGGTAAAAAGCTTATCCGTGAATATCAAAGTATACAATTAAAAATATGTAGACAGAACATGATTAAAATATTCAACGGAACCTATCTGCATATATGTATATGAATAGAAGATCAAATATGGATCAAATATGGATAGGAATCTGACAAAATGATAGGATAAAGAACAAGTAGGAAACAGATCTTAATCTAACATGTTTCACTTTATCAAAGATTCACTTCGAAAGAGATCAAGCTAGAAATGATAAAAAGCAAAAAGACACAGATTAATGTTATGTTGTGTTTGGCCATATTTTATTGATTAGATATGTGTCACGTGTAAGGCAGTAACAGATAATATTCAAATGAGTTTGCTAAAGTATATATATATATATATATATATATATATATATATATATATATATATATATATATTGATGCAATAGGAAAAGTCAGTTAGATTAATGACCCAAAGTTCTTTTAGTATTTAGGTTTTTATTTTTAAAAAACAGTGCTCGATACAGAAGTAGTGCTTAATATATATATATATATATATATATATATATATATGTGTGTGTGTGTGTGTGTGTGTGTGTGTTACTTGCACTTAAAGATGATCTTGGAAAAAGATCGAAAGTACTTGGCAAATAAAAATAAAAGCAATTTAAACAGCTATAGTACATTTCTCTCATCCTCCAACATCAATGCACGTAGATTATTCGTG
Organism: Acanthosepion pharaonis; assembly: GCA_903632075.3. NCBI lineage: Eukaryota > Metazoa > Mollusca > Cephalopoda > Sepiida > Sepiidae > Acanthosepion > Acanthosepion pharaonis. The sequence goes on along the minus strand of CAHIKZ030001007.1, from coordinate 460,677 downwards.
AGTATGAACGGATTTTGTTAAAAATTAGCAGATGTAAAATGTGTAATTTATCCAATCAGGCATACCTAAATGAGAATTTGTTGCCTAAATACGCAAACTTTCAACATATTTATATATATATATATATATATATATATATATATATATATATATATATATATATGTATACAAACGCACATATATATATATATATATATATATATAATAATGTGTATATCTAGCTAGCTAGCTAGTTAGGTATATATATATATATATATATATATATATATATATATATATAAAAAGACAAAGAAACGAAATAAAATCGGCTAGACGACATAGTCAAAACATATATAAAAATTTTCAGCACACCCTCGTCTCGTTTAAGACTATGTAGTCTTAAAACGTAAACATCACGTTAATCCCACATTGTAATAGTCTCGTTTGCACATATATATATATATATATATATATATATATATATATATATATATATATATATATATAGTGCGCGTTTTTGTGCGTGGGGGAGTTGGATCTCTCTTCGAGAACGATGGATGAGGTTCAGTAAAAAAAAAAAAATATTTTAGGAAAAAACAGTAACAAAAACTATATATTTTGAGTTCTCATATTGAGTTTTAGGCATTTTTTGCAAACTTTATGATATTGGAGACAGGTGCGACCATCATGTGTAGAACGATCTGTCTCTTTTCATAAAAGACATACTCAGTCTTGCCTCCTGACAAACAAAATTAGCTTCAGGTACGAGATGATTATGAGATTTTACTTTAGCTAACCATAGATCTAGTTATCTATCTATCTATCTATCTATCTATCTATCTATCTATCTATATATATATATATATATATATATATATATATATATACTATAAGATCAGAAAAAATAACTCCGGGGGTCCGATTTCTTTTTGAATTTGTAGGTCTGATGAATTGGATTGTGATTACGATTCCAATGTAATAAATTATAACCATGGAATATTAGTGTTTGAGCCTTTTATATTATATTCTTGGACATTGAGTTCTACCTGGATTCTATCCTCTTGGGAATTTATATATATATATATATATATATATATATATATATATATATATATATATTAAGATTTTGTATGTTTATACATTCTTTTTATAGATACAAGTATTTAAGAATATTTGTATCTATAAAAATATATATATAAAATATATGTATATAATAAATATTTGTATCTATAAAAAAAATTTAAACATAAAAATATCTTAAAATAATTGTCGGACTTTCTCCATTTCATAATACACACACACATATATATATATATATATATATATATATATATATATATGTTTACATTTTTGATGTGGGGCCAAAGTTGGGACCACAGAAGTAAAACACGGAACACGGATTAGATGTAAGAAAGATATATTAACAACAGGTTACAGAGATAGTGTAAGCAGAGCTTACTATAAGTTAGTGTCCAACACTGGTAGTCGTACTAGACTCTCACTTTCACTCTCTGTCTCTCTGTATTTCCCTCTCAGTGTCTCTCTCTATGTCGCCTACCTAATATAGGCCTGGAAGAGTCTATTGTGTAGGTAGTTTCCGGTCTCACAATACCCCACTTCCAAAGAGTTTTCTTTTTGAAAAGGAGAGAAAAAATAAAACTGTTAATACTTTTTCCTCTTGGGATTTACGTCGAGCGGTTGGGTAAATTTCCTTTTCCTTCCTGAGCGTCGCACTTCAGGAGAGACTTCGGGCTTGTCGAGATCGAACTAGAGATCTTTATGCGTGAGCCACAGCTTTTCGCGAATCATCTGGCAGTTTATGTAAAATGCAAGCACCAATGCCGTACGAGCTTTCATCACTTGCGACTATAATGTCGAGACTAGGGTCGTAATGGGTGAGGGAGAGGTCTGAAGTAAGAGTTTTCTTGATCTCCTCGAATGCGTCTTGGCATTCCGGGGTCCATGACCATGGTTTGTCCTTTTTTAAAAGTTGGTTGAGAGGCCTTCTCAAATTTTGCATGTTCTTAATGAACCCTTGGTAAAAGTTAGAAAGCTTTGTAACGCTTGAACGTTATCTGGGGCCGGCATGTTTCTGATCGCGTTGGCTCGTATTTGATTGGACTTCTTTTTTACGTAGACCGTAGGTGCTGCCCACTCGCTGCAATCTGTTTTTGACACAATACCTGCTTGTTCGTGTCTATTTAACTCTTTGTTGATTTGCTCTAGAGCAGCGAAAGGGACATTCCGTTTCTTTTTGAATACCGGTTGTGCACCGTCCTTCACCTTGAACTTAGCTTTCATTTTAGTACATTTCCCAAGGCCGCCAGAAAAAAACTGGGGAAATTATTGTTTGAGTTCCTTTTTGAGCTTTACCAAATTCGACGTTGTACTTTGTATTTTGCGACAAAATGTACTCATTGGGAAATCCCAAAGATTGAATTTTTCTATCCAATCAGTTCCAAATAAGTTGTCTGAAGTTTTTAATACGTAGGCTTTGAGTTTTTTGATAACTCCATTTAATGTTACTGTAAGTATTACCTCGCCTAAAATGTTAATCTTTTTGCCAGTTACGGATTTTGCTGTTTTATCCGTTTTTAATAAAGTCGGCTTGTTCAATTTTCGCCAAGTACGCCAGTTAATGGTTGAAATATCAGAACCCGAGTCAAGCTGGAATTTAATGGAATTATTGAAAATATCCACAGTTACATATTTCCTTAAATTCCTATCGACAATATTATCAGACTGAGCTTGCCTAATTTTATTTTTAGGTTTTCTCGTTCTGTTGGCATACCAGCACGAAGTTAAAGTATGCCCACTTTTATTGCAATTTTTGCAATATTTTTGTTCTTAACTGGACAGAATTTCATCCAATGCCATTTACCACAAATGGTAACATGGTCCGGCGGTTTCTTTAACCTATTTGGGTTTGGTTACTGCGGAATTTAGGACATGAGATTTACCTTTTGTCTTTTTGAGGGGAATAGGAGGTAGACATGCTTCTGATTTTATTAATCTGAGTCACACCTGATTCCTCGATAGTGTTTGAGTCACGCTTTACAGATATTACTTTTTGACAGTCCTCTGCCAGTTTTTGGAGAGTCAATCCTTGTTCGTTGTCAAGCTTGGTCATTACCTGTCGTCTGACTTCGGCGTCTTCTGCTGATACTAACCCTTGTGCAAAAATCAAGCACTTGAAATCATCGGCAGTCAGTTCGGCTACTTTAAAATCATTACAGAGCTTATTTACCGATGCTGCAAACGTTAGAAAATCTTGCTTGTTGTCTTTGACTGTGTTCAGGCATTTCCAACGTTTGTGGAACAAGGTTGTGTTAGGCCCGAATAGTTCCGAAAGGACCTTAATAGCCTCTGAAAAGTCCAAGTCAGTGGTTTCCTTGGGTAATATGAATTCTACGAACCTACTATGTTCTGTAGTTCTCAGTTTTCTCAATAGTAGACGTACCTTCTTTTTACTGGACCATTGTTCACAGTCTACGTTGAAAATATCTTCGTACAGCCTGTAAAAAGCGTCGAACGTTTTGTCTTCCTCTGGTACGTATTCAAAATTTTCCATTGAATTGTAGATTGTACTCTGGGAGAATATTGTATCTTTTTCAGAGTTTGAGCCTTTTAATACATTTACGAGTAATTCTTTATTGTTTCTGTTGTAGTTCAGCATTCTGAAGCGTAATTTTTGGAATTCATTTGTTGTTTATGTAATTCCAAAATAGTTGTTGTCTTTCTTCTGATTTTTGTGGCTGATCCAAATCTAGTTTTAACATTTGGGCAACTACTTTTTGAAAATCTTCCATATTTAAAAATGACAGCGCTGTTTTTGTTTCTTTGAAACACATGTACTAAAGGAGGTACACAAAAAAATCTTGATAGATTTTTGTTCCTTTTTTTTCTTTTATAGAAAAAAAATATGGACAGACAATTGTTAAACTAAACTAATTATGTGTTTAGCTTTTTTTTCCCCGTGGTTCCGTTAATTTTGACGTATATGAATAAATTTTCACCATATTTATATATATTTTTTTATATAGAGTTATAAAAAGAGAAAACTCACCTCAGTTAATTTGAGGGGAGAATAATTTTATGCACGAGTTCAACTCAGTTACATAAAAAAAATTTTAGATTGTTTTTTCGAAAACTTGAGTACAATGGTAGTACTTCTGCTCTTGTATTGTCAGTTTGTTTTACGAACAACTGTTTTTTTTTCTGTGTGTGTGGGTGCGTAAAAAATCGTTCTCGTATTGTTATTTAGAGAGACTTTAATATTCCGTAGATGTCGAATCACTGCTCGTCACTGATGTTTGGTACTGGAATATCTGTAGACGCTGGGTGTTTAGCTTTTAAATCGCTAATGTATTAATACCAGCTTAATTTCACGTTCAACACTGCTGTGGGAACGCGTGGAGTTTGTGTATTTTTCGAGTACTGTCGCTATTGATATGGTGAGACGAAATTCTTGAATCTTTCTGTCGGCACTGTTGTGGGACTGGCAAGTTATTGCGGTTTTTCGACGTGAATGCGTTTCTAGAATTCTTCGTCGACACACATGTGGGATTGGTAAAGTATTTAGGTTTCGCCGTGAGTGCGTTTCTAGAATCCTCGTCGCCACTGATGTGGGGCCAAAGTTGGGACCACAGAAGTAAAACACGGAACACGGATTAGATGTAAGAAAGATATATTAACAACAGGTTACAGAGATAGTGTAAGCAGAGCTTACTATAAGTTAGTGTCCAACACTGGTAGTCGTACTAGACTCTCACTTTCACTCTCTGTCTCTCTGTGTCACTCTGTATGTCACTCTCAGTGTCTCTCTCTATGTCGTCTACTTTATATAGGCCGGGATAAGTCTATTGTGTAGTTAGTTTCCGGTCACACAATAATTTGGATACGCATCGAGCGGATATGAATGTACGTGAGAAAATTTTAGAAATTATTGTTTAAAAACAGTAAAATATAAATATATTTACTACTAATATTATCTATCTATCTACATATATATATATATATATATATATATATATATATATATATATATAGAGAGAGAGAGAGAGAGAGAGAGAGAAAGAGAGGTGGGTAAATGAAATAAGTCGATATTAACTGTATATGCGCGCTTGCGTGCAAATAAATATTTAACAAATTTACCATAATGTGTAAACATAATTGTGTTAGATGTTGTTAGACAGAGCTAAGAAATATATATTAATAAATATACATATACCTATAGGGATTCATGGGAAGGACGCAGGTTCACAGCTCAAATTTTAAATTGTCCAGAAATCATATTTGGGTCTAAATACAAAAAATAGGGTGTAAGTAGGTGCCATTTGAATATATATATATATATATATATATATATATATATATATATATATATATATATATATATATCATTGTATCAAGTTTAAATTTAAAAGAGAGACGCTATAGAAAATTAGGAAGTAATATACATTGAAATGGTCAAGTGGAGTAATTGATATATAAACTAAATTACTATGTGGAAGCGGAAAATAATTGTATATTTATACATGATTAAAATATTTCAAGAGAAACCTTTTTCTTGTGACTACAACCTAACATGAGATCATTACGCTTATTAAGTAACTTTAAATTATTCATATTTTTGAGGGCGAATCTTTTTTCCAGTAGATACAGGTTTCATCGTTCACCTCGATCGCAAAATGGTTTAATTTTTGCGTTGAAGTCCCAATTTACTACAGATATATAGTCATCAGGTTTGATATCCCAGAGTACTGTGGAATTTGCATATTTCTTATTCTTAAGGGCCATTTTGTATATGATAATGCATACATACGTATATATATATATATATATATATATACTATATATATATATATATATATATATATATATATATATATATATATATATATATATATATATATATATATATATATACAGATATATATATATATATATATATATATATATATATATATATATATATATATATACTAGACGCAAAGTTTCGTGTCAAAATCCCTTGCTACACGCGTGCTATTCAAATTCCTATTTGTGCCACCATTTTGGAATCTTACGGTTACTGCGAATTTTTTGATTCCAGATAAAACCCTTGTATTTCGAAATGTGGATGTCCAAGTCAAGTATTCCGTCTCCGTAAGGAATGTTGGCGCAAAACAGTCTTCCCTCTCTCCACTCTCTCTATTGCACGTAAGAAAGACGCTGTTTCTGAAAGCTAATTTCCCATGTTGCTTGCCGGTTTTCGGCCAAGCTGGTTGCCAACCACAGCTAGAGATAGCAGTCTCCTCTGCCATTTAACCGAGAGCTGTGTCGTTTCATCCTCTTCGGAAGAATATGTTTGCGAATGTTAATGTAACGAAACTCGACCGGAATTCGAACCCAGAACGACGATTTCTCTATACGAACCTGTAATTCCAGATCAGTCCTTTGGTAAATATCTACTGTAACGATTAAAAGTTTTGGGGCCAACGACGTAAAATGATTAGACAACTATTGGGCCGATTTAATGGGTATAGAATTAATTTCAACTCGGAACTAATTTCAACTCGGAACTAGTTTCAACTCGGAACTAATTAATGAAAGTTGCAGAAAAGATGAATTCTGAATTATCTTATCTACTTCTTTCTGTGTGCTGTGTCCTTTCAGGACGTAGGCGATCATGGCTCTCCACCTCCCTCTATCCCTTGTAGCTCTCAACACGTTCCTTCCCTCTGCCACCTCCCCTAGACCACGTTCTGTCATCCACTTGCTTAAGCTTGTCAAGTATGTCACGTGATGTTTCTCCATGTCTCTCTTTCCCTCTGTTCGACCTGTGAGTATCAGATTTTCTAGGCCCTCCTTCCTCATTATGTGTCCCAGGTACTTCAGCCGCCTCTTCCCGATGTTAAGTATAAGCCTTCTCTTTGTTTGCATCCTCTCCAAGACCTTATCGTTTGCTCACAGGCTTGGTCCATGATATCCTTAGCATCCTTCTGTAGAAACACATCTCCGTCGCCTCTTCTTCATCTTTGAGGAAATCGTCCAACATTCGCTGCCGTAAATAGGACAGTTATCATGTAACAGCTCAAGATTCCATTCTTTGTTACTAAAGAAATCCTCCCGTCTCGCAATAATCTGCCCAGCTTTTGGGATGTGTCCTTGGCCATCCCAATACGTCGACGGATCTCAGCGTCGCATTTACTGTCCGCTATCAAGACGCTTCCCAGATATTTAAACTTCTGCGTCTGTTTGATTCTAGTGTTCCCGACCTGCAAATCGCATTTCGTGCTTATCCTTTTACTGGTGACCATGAGGATGTTTCCAACTAAACACCAACTCATTGCATTTTGTTTAAGAATCCACGGAAATTGAGGACTTTGATTTTAAATCGAGTTGAATATCCACGGAAATTGAGGACTTTGATTTTAAATCGAGTTGAATATCGTGGTCATTTCTTATAATTTATGTTTGTGGATATTGCGTATTTTATTTGCTGCACAATCTTAAATATTCATGCAACCTTCCTAGATTCACTACAAGATTATAGCGTAAACATTATGGACTGATATTTTCATGTGGTTTTGAAAATGTGCAGTTACCAGCATACAAAAGTTTTGAAGCATGCCAAACTGTTGGGTAATTGAAAGATCTTGGATGATAAAGCCATGAGTTCAAGATGCCTTAGTAAGGCATTGCAGTTGAAGATTAGCTCAGTTTTTACATTAAAGTCTTACTTATTATATAACGCAGATTGTGCGTGTGTGTGTGTGTGTGTGTGTGTGTGTGTGTCTGTACGTTTATATATTGGATCGGATTTTCTACATTTTTCAACCGATTTCAATAAAACTTCACAGGACTACGTAAAATTACCTTGCGGTGGTTCTGACAGCGCCAAATATTGGAAAAACACAATTGTTTTTGCACAAAATTTATTTGAAAACATGATTAAGAGGTCGCTGTCAGGAGAATGTAAGGGGGACAACTCATATCAGGTTGTTTGTGTGTATGTGTTCGTTTATATATGGGATCGGATTTCCTACATTTTTCAACCGAATTCAACAAAACTTTTCACTTTTTTTTTGGCAGGTAGTGTTTCTTATTGTCTTGCACACTTTTTCTTTATTTTACATTCAGAATGCTTTAAAAATTACATTTACAAGACAATTGTTTATAATAAAATTCTATTCAATCGGTAGACTCATAACGATTAAAAACAATGTTTTTGTTTGAGTTAGGGCTTGACCAATTAGTAAAAAAAAACAAAAGACAAAAAAAAAAAAAACTAATTAAGACGGTCAACCTTAAACAATAATCTTTGTCAATTTTATTTTTCAGTCTTTATGATGGTCGATACTTGATCTATCTCTTACTGTTACATCCCCGGGCAATGCCGGGCTCTACTGCTAGTCATGACTAAGATTTCTGCTGAAACAACGAAGATGGTTGTAACTTTAAAGGCGAAGATGACTCAATGTGACATAACAAGCAGCTGAGAATTTCCAGAAATGGTATTCCAAGTATACTAAAGACATTTGTTACTATGAGAAGTATTTTAAGTCCAAAGTAAACCAGAAGGCTACAATTGTATTACATAATTGTTGTGACCAAGTAAATGGTTAAAGAAATAACAAGTGTTGAAGATATGTCATATATTAAACAGTAATTACAACAGAAGAGTATTACACGAGAAGTGAGTATGTCGGTTGACCCAGCGTTCAATCTATTCGACTGTTATATTTACCAGCCTCCCAACGAGGTAGGATGTGGCACAAGGCCGAGTTTAATGTGGGGCAATCTGAGACCGTAGGCTCGGCCAAAAATTCCCTAAAGACCTCGTATAAAACGGGGTCGGGTATCTGTCTGCCGAGACGAGACACTGCCCTTCGACTAGGCCCGTCTGGGGATCCTCTCTGCCCGGAGGCAAAGAGTTTGACCAGCACAGCTGAAACAGATCTATTCGACTGTTAATATTTAACAGAAACCGAGAGATATATGTGGCACAAGGCCGAGTTTAACGTCGGCCATCCGAGCCCGTAGGCTATGTCAAAATATCCCCGTAGAAAGCGCATAAACGGGTTCGGGTCTGTCTATCTCCCCGGACGAATCTTCGGCACAGACTCGTCCCGGTTCCTCTCTGGAAAGAGGCAGAGAATTCGACGGCAGCTACGAACAGTCACAGCCCGGTAGAACAATCTATTCGACCGTTAATATTTAATAGCCCCCCACCCCCGAGGGATATATGTGGCACAAGGCCGAGTTGGTCATCTGAGCCCGTAGTCTCGGCCAAAAATATTCCCTTAGAAACCGCATAAACGTGTTCAGGGTCTGTCTACCTCCCCGGACGAAACTTTGCCCTTCGGCAATGCCTCGTCCGGGTTCCTCTTTGCTCAAGGCAGAGAGTTCGACAAATGAACAGTCTGTTCGACTGTTAATATTTAACAGCCCCTCCACGAGGCTGAATGTGGCACAAGGCCGAGTTTACCGTAGGTTCTCCGATCCCATAGGCTCGGTCAAAAATATTCCCTTAGAACCCACATAAATGGTTTCAGGGCCTGTCTACCTCCCCGGACGAAACTTTGCCCTGCAAAGCCTCGTCCGAGTTCCTCTCTGCCGATGCAGAGAGTTCGACAGTTACGAACAGTCTGGTCGAGTGTTCCCCCAAGGCCTTCTCTCCTACTAATTTTATAGTAGGTGGAAGTGTCCAACATAGACTCTTTAGAGGGAGAACAACACAACAATAATGATCTTATTATGCACACATTATAAATAAACAAACGATATACTCGTGTAGCGTGCGCTGATTATTTTTTGACTACAATAAATGGATATATAGTTGGGTCAACAGCGTAGCCATGGTCAGCAGTACATACGTTAATATCATCTCACGTATGATGCGACCCCCTTAAGATTACCTTCAAAATTAGGTCTACAAAAATCACATGATACGCGAGAATATACGCTTTTATTGTCGAAATTTGTATAGAGAGAATCAAACACACTATTCAGTGGTAATGGTCAAGCAGATGAGCCTTGTTAATCATTACCTAAGCTGAGTAAGACTGCTGGCGTATTTAATGTCGAAATCTGTATCTGGCACCTAGTGAGTATCAAACTCTCAATTCAGTAGTAATGTTCAAGCAGACTATAATTGTTAATTATTACCCTTCGCTGGGAAAGATTACTGGCTTATTTAATGTCGAAATCTGTATGTGGCACCTAGTGCGGATCAAAATCACTCATTCAGTAATAATTGTCAACCTGACCAGCCTGTCTAACCAGTACATTAAGCTGAGAAAGATGGATTCGTTTTACATGTCAGCCCTTGTTGGCTTATTTAATGTTGACATTTGTATGAGACACCTAGTGAGGATCAAAGTCACTATTCAGACGAAATGGTCAAGCAGACTATCCTTGTTAAACATTACCCTATATTGAGTAAGACTACTGGCTTATTTAATGTCGAAATTTGTATGGGGCACCTAGTGAGGATCAAAATCATAACTTAGTAGAAATGGCCAACCAAACTAAGCTTTCTAATCATTATGATGCACTGATTAAGATTGTTGGCTTATTTAATGTTGTAATTTGTATGTGGCACCTAGTGAGGATCAAACTACCAATTCACTAATAATGGTCAACCAGACTATCCTTGTTAATCATTACGCTATGCTGAGTAAAATTGTTGGCTTATTTAATGTCGAAATTTGTATGGGGCACCTAGTGAGGATCAAACTCTCAATTCAGTAGTATTGCTCAAGCAGACTAGCCTTGTTAACCATCACCCTATGCTGACTAAGATTGTTGGCTTACCGTATATACTCTCGTATCATGTGACTTTTGAAGACCTAATTTTGAAGCAAATTTAATTACAAGAAATGAATATATATTTTGTTCAACAGCATAGCCAGGCCCAGCTGTACCTAAGCCAATTTTATATCTTGTGTTTGATGCGAACCCCTTAAATTTGGCTTCAAAATTAGATCTTCAAAAGTCACATATGATAGGTGTGTATATATGGTAATAAATTGGTGAGCCAATGGTTTGGTTAAACTATAAAGGATGATTATTCAACTTTATTTTATTTATTGTTTGGCAATATGCTTTTATTAGTTGAATTCGTAGTCCTTAAGAATTGGAAAATAATTTGTTGTGTTTTCGTCGGTGGCGTGTAACAGAAGGTACATAGTTTTATGCATCTTGAAGCTGATAAATGGCCATGACAAACTACTGGGCCATTGAAACATCTAAGATGACAAATCATGTTAACATACAAATCCTTAAGTAGGAATTATTCCTTGTTATTAACATCAGTCTAAGATACTTTGGTAAATCAATGGAGTTGAACATTAGCTTTCTTTTCTACAGTAAAATCATGGCTAAATTTTTTACTGAAACAAAGATGAAGATTGTGACTTTGAAGAGAATGACTCATCGAGTAATAGTATATGTTATGGGGGTCCTCCCCTTTTTCATATAAGTGGACTCGACCAAAGTGTTACTTGGACTGCTGCCGTTAAATACCCAGAGTCAATCTGAGTTGAGAGTCAGTAGAATTCAGTTACAAGCACGTAGACTCTAAGGAAGTCCTACTTCGAGACTGTATATATCTATATGTTATTGCTACTAACCGCGTTCCTGGATTTACTAGCAGTATTACCCTTTGTATTATTGTGTAAATACATTTTATTTCTTATATTTAATTCCTGCGTTTGTCATTCCTTGGAGACCGAATTTCATCTCGGAATCCACAACAGTATAGGAACTGGGAATTTCTGAAACAGGGTTCAAAACTGGAAATTTCCAGAAACAGGGTTCAAACTGGGAATATTCAAAAACAGGGTTACAACTGGAAATTTCCAGAAATACTGTTCAAACTTTAAATTTCTGAAACAGTGTTCAAACTGGAAATTTCCAGAGACAGGATTCAAACTGGAAATTTCTAGAAGCAGGGTTCAAACTGGGAATTTCCAGAAACATGGTTCAAACTGGGCATTTCCAGAAACACTGTCTAAACTGGAAATTTCTGAAACATAGTTCAAACTGGAAATTTCCAGAGACAGGCTTAAAACGGGTAATTTCCAGAAATAGAGGTCAAACTGGGAATTTCCATAAACAGTGTTACAACAAGGAATTTTCAGAAATAGAGTTCAAGCAGGGAATTTCCAGAAACAGGATTCAAACGGGAAATTTCTATAAACAGTATTCTATCTTGAAATTTCCATAAATAGGGATCAAACTAGATATTTCAATAAATAGGGTCCAAACTGGAAATTTCCAGAGACAAGGTTCAAACAGGGAATTTCCAGAGATAAGGTTAAAACTAGGAATCTCCCGAAATAGGGTTCAAACTGTCCACAGGATGTTTACTATTACTGGAAGTGTTCTAAGTGCAAAGCAAGTCGGAAAGACAAGAAAGAAATAGTGTAAAAATCTTGATAGGCATTCCCAAATTAATGGCCAGACAAATGAGGTGTAAATGCGGACTTAACACTGTCAGTTGATACAGTACGCTGAGTATTACGAGAAAAAAACAATCTGAACTGGGTACAGCAGCAAAAAACATCAGATTGGAACATTGAACTGTGAAAAAGAACATCTAACATGGGATGCTGGACAGTAGTAAAAATGTAATTTTTAGTAACGAATCCAAAATGTAGTTACATTCCAATAAAATACAATATGTAAGAATACCAGTGAAAGAAAGAAACAAAAATGATAAGATTTGGTGACGTACACGTAACATTGTGGGGTTGCATCAAAAGCAATGTTAGACGAAAATTGGTAAAAGTTGAGGGAAAATTAACCAGCTAAAACTATACTAGTTTACTACCGTCCTGAGTATGACAATAAACTACATCTCCGTCCAGGGTAAGACGATAAACTACGTCCAACAGCAAGGCCTCTGATCAGAAGGTATTTGAAGAGGGTGGAACCAATTATTAATTGCTGGTGTTCCCAGGTCCACACTGACCCGGGGTGGTAGCACCTGTTAGGGTCCCAGCTATGGGCAAATAGTTAACCGAGAAACTGAGGTAAAAAGCATTATAAAAGTGTAAAAATAGGTTTTAATACCAGAAATACTTTGTAAAAAATTATTACCAGAAATTAATTTATGAAGAAAAAAAAAAAACTATTACCAGCAATATATTTAAAAAAAAAATATTACCAGCAATACACTTTTTAGTGTATTACCAGCTACACATTTTTGAAGAAATATTATTACCAGAAATAGATTTTTGAAAATATTATCAGGAAAAAAAGTTGTCGGCATTAAATAACCCATTGAGGTTGATATGCCGTAAAACACAAACCAAACCAAATTAGTTTACTAGGTTGTAATGTTCTGCCAGACTAGGAATTAGAGGATTTTTTTTCAGCCTGACAATGCTTCTTTTTCTTGCAGATGAAGATTTTCAGCAAAATGTCTTCATCTCAGTATCAATGGAATAGTGTGTTGGGAAGTAGAGAAGCGAATTCTCCCAAAAAAGCAATCTCCAAGAGGTTTGTGATTAAATGCGAGGAAAAAAGAATATAAAATCCCCCCCAAAAAGTTTGGAATTTGCTCTATACAATTCCACATCGAATGGAGTTAATTATTCGAGCCAAAAGCGGCAACACTAATTAATCCATGCTTTGACCTCGGACTGTTGTCCTCTTCTTTATTTTAATTTTTTTTTTTTAAGCGTTTCACCCCCAAGCAAGGCGGGAAGCCACTAGCACGCAAGGGGTTACAGAGAGTTGGAGCGAGAAAAATAGGAGTGATAGAGGAAAGGATGAAGGGAAGGATAGGGGATAGATCAGTGCATCTAGAGACGTCGATTGGTATTACATTTGAATAGTTGGAGATTATAGCTATCAGGGGAAACAGGAAAAGGGGAGGGAGTTCCACAGGCGAGAAGTGCGAGAGATGAAGCTATTGGAGTAGAAGAGACGGCTACATTTAACAGTTTCGACAGTGAAAGGGTGTGAGCGAGATGCCAGCCTATTCGAACGATTAAATTCACGAAGTTTGGGAACCAGCGAAAGCAGCTCCTCGGAGCAGTTACCATGAAAGTATTTGTAAAAAAAGACAGGGGGAGGCGACGGCACGTCTGTGAGAGAGCAACTGCAGACGAGATGCCAGATCAGGGCCAATTACATTGCATATCCGTCTCTGGATCTTATCAAGAACCTTGCCTCAAACATAAGGGGCACTAAATGTATTGTCATATTCACGACGTTTCGGTCGTTGTACGTTCCGGCCTTCTTCAGGGGATTGGAATTTCGAGGTGAACACTTTATTTTGTCCACCGGACTAGATTGCCCTAGTTCCATATGTCATGGCTTTTCCGAATATCTCAGTAATCACTCTTTTATTCAACTCTCGAAGATTTTGATTACAGTTCTTTGTGTCAAGTCACTGAATCTAACTAACGCTTGGATATGTGTTCTTGCCACTCTATATTTCTGAGATGAGGTATTGTAACTATTTACATTATTTGCATTCTTCAGATTGTTGTCCTCATATTTATTTTCATATTCACGACGTTTCGGCCATTGTACCCTCCGGCCTTCTTCAGAATCTGTCTATAATTCTGAGATGAGGAATTGTAATTATTTACATTACTTACATTGTTTGGACTGATGCTCTCATCTTTATTGTCATATACACGACGTTTCGGCCGTTGTACGCTACGGCCTTCTTCAGGATCTGTCTGTATTTCTGAGGTGATCCATTGTAATTATTTACATTATTTACATTGTTTGGACTGTTATCCTAATCTTTATTGTCATATACACGACGTTTCGGCCATTGTACGCTCCGGCCTTCTTCGGGATCTGTCTATAATTCTGAGATGAGGAATTGTAATTACTTAAATTATTTACATTGTTTGGATTGATGCTCTCATCTTTATTGTCATATTCACGACGTTTCGGCCATTGTATGCTCCGGTCTTCTTCAGGGTCTGCCTATATTTCTGAGAGGAAACGTTGTAATTATTTACATTATTTACATTGTTCGGACGGTTGTCCTCATCTTTATTGTCATATTCACAACGTTTCGACCGTTGTACGTTGCGGTCTTCTTCAGGATAGGTCTATATTTGTGAGATCGGTTATTGTAATTATTTACATTTACACTGTTCGGACGTATCATGCCTTTTTCGGATATCTCAGTTATCTCCCTTTTACCCAACTCTCCAATATTTAGCTCACAACTCTATGGGTCTAGTCACTGGATCCTCATCTTTATTACATTGTTCACGACGTTTCGGCTGTTGTACTCCCTGACCTTCTTCAGGATCTGTCTATATTTCTGAGATGAGGTATTGTAATTATTTACATTACTTACGTTACTCGGTCTGTTGTCCTCATATTTAATCTCATATTCACGACGTTTCGGCCGTTGTACGCTCCGGATTTCTTCAGGGTCTGTCTATATATGAGGTATTGTAATTATTTACATAGTCCGAATTGTTGTCCGAATTTTTATTACCATATTTACGACTCTTCGGCAGTTGTACGCTCCGGCTTTCTTCAGGTGATTGGAATTTCGGACTAAACCCTTTATTTCTTCCACTGAGGTACATTGTTCTAGTTCCACGTACCATACCTCTTCCGGATGTATCAGTTATCCCTCTTTAACTCAACTTTCCAAGTTTTTGTTCCTCACTGCAGTAGTAAGGTATTGAACTCATAACTCTTTGGGTCAGAGTGGCTGGATCCAA
>CAHIKZ030001007.1:415000-440000 GCA_903632075.3 Acanthosepion pharaonis | reverse complement strand
TGGATTGGAATGAATTAACATACGTTAGATTGGATTCAAATGGATTAACATACTTTAGATTGGTTTGAAATGGATTAACACAAGTTAGAATGGATTGAAATGAATTAACATACGTTAGATTGGATTCAAATGGATTAACACACGTTAGAATGGATTCAAATGGATTAAAATACGTTAGAATGGATTCAAATGGATTGACACACGTTAGAATGGATGCAAATGAATTAACATACGTTAGATTGGATTGAAATGGATTAACAAACGTTAGAATGGATTGAAATGGATTAACACACGTTAGAATGGATTCAAATGAATTAACATACGTTAGAATGGATTTAATAAAGGTTGATGATGTAATACAATGTTTCTGACGGGTGTTTATCGTTGGTAATATTGCTATTGGTAGGTCCTCGAAATATTTTCTACGGAAGGAATTATGTTCTTTTTTAAAATTAGGGTGACGCATACAACTTCTTCCCGTCTGTGGAATTCTCTTCCTCTTACTTGCTCACCTGATAACTATAATCTTCAAATATTCAAGTGTAATGTCAATCGACATCTTCTGATACCTTGATCTTGTTCCCCGTCCTTCTCTTTATCTTCTCCATAAACACGTCTCTTTACTCTTGTTCTCTACCCTCTGTAACCCCTTGCACGTTAGTGGCACTTTCGCTTTGCTTGGGCAGAAATGCTTTAAAAAATATTATTGTCACAGAACACGACGTGAGCTTACTCATTAATATTAGAATTAAAATTCATCAGTAAAGGAAAATAAGAAAACCGTTTCACGGTTTTAAACTAGTATCTGTTTATATTTCTGAGATGAGGTATTATGTACACTATTTACATTATTCGAACTATTGTCCTCATCTTTGTCACCATATTTATTACAACGTTTCGGCCCTTCGGTATCTGTCTATATTTCTGAGATGAGGTATTATGTACACTATTTACATTATTCGGACTATTGTCCTCATCTTTGTCGCCATATTTATTACAACGTTTCGGCCCTTCAGTATCTCTCTATATTTCTGAGATGAGGTATTATGTACACTATTTACATTATTCGGACTACTGTCCTCATATTTGTTGCCATATTTATTACAACGTTTCGGCCCTTCAGTATCTGTCTATATTTCTGAGATGAGGTATTATGTACACTATTTACATTATTCGGACTTTTGTCCTCATCTTTGTCGCCATATTTATTACAACGTTTCGGCCTTTCAGCATCTGTTTATATTTCTGAGATGAGGTATTATGTACACTATTTACATTATTCGGACTATTGTCCTCATCTTTGTCACCATATTTATTACAACGTTTCGGCCCTTCGGTATCTGTCTATATTTCTGAGATGAGGTATTATGTACACTATTTACATTATTCGAACTATTGTCCTCATCTTTGTCACCATATTTATTACAACGTTTCGGCCCTTCAGTATCTGTCTATATTTCTGAGATGAGGTATTATGTACACTATTTACATTATTCGGACTATTGTCCTCATCTTTGTTGCCATATTTATTACAACGTTTCGGCCCTTCAGTATCAGTCTATATTTCTGAAATGAGGTATTATATACACTATTTACATTATTCTCACTATTGTCCTCATCTTTGTTGCTATATTTATTACAACGTTTCGACCCTTCAGTATCTGTCTATATTTCTGAGATGAGGTATTATGTACACTATTTACATTATTCTCACTATAGTCCTCATCTTTGTCCCCATATTTATTAAAACGTTTCGGCCGTTGTACGCTCCGGCCTTCTTCAGGTGGTTGGAATATCGAACTTAACCCTTTATTTCGCTCACTGGGATAGACTGTTCTAGTTCCACGTGCCATGTTTAATGGATGTCAATTGCCAGTTATCTCGTGTTATTTCCCCTCTCATTCCAACCACCTGAAGAAGGCCGGAGCGCGTAACGGTCGAAACGTTGTAATAAATATGGCGACAAATGAGGACAATAATCCGAATAATGTAAATAGGGATTAAACTAGTTGTAATAAATGTATTATAATAGAATTTATGAAAACAGAAATATTATAAATAAATCACTAATAATATATAATATATATATATATATATATATATATATATATATATATATATATATATATATATATATATCAGGACATCCCATAAGTTCTCTCCGAATTTTGAATAAAGAAAACAAGTGACCAAATGTTACATTTAATTACAGGTTCAATCAACAATGTATTTTTCCTGATTATCTATGACTTCCTTCCATCTATTAACAAGCTTACTAATTCCATTACTGTAAAATTCTTTTGGCTTTGATTCGAAGAAATCACAAATGTCACTTTTAACCTCTTCCTGTGTTACAAAAGCTGTTTCTTCCAAATGATTCTGTAAGCTACGAAACAAATGATAGTCTGAAGGAGCAAGATCGGGAGAATAAGGTGGATGAGGAATTTTCTCCCAACCAAGTTCTTCGATCTTGTTGTGTGGGGTCGTGCATTGTCCTGATGAAACATCACCCCTTTTCGATTCACTAGTGCAGGTCTTTTTTCCCTCAAAGCTTGGTTCAAACGCTCTAATTGCTGACAGTATATTTGAGCATTAATTGTTGCATTAGGTGGTAAGAATTCAAAGTGGATTATTCCTTGGCGATTCCACCAGATTGAAAGAAGAACCTTTTGCCCATGAAGTTCCCTTCTCGGCTGTGGCTGGGGTCCTCCCCCTTTACCAAGCCATTGTCTACGATGCTTAACATTTCTATAAAAGATCCATTTTTCGTTGCCAGTCACAAGTCTATCCAAAAAAGGTGAAACAAGTTGGTGAGAATGGAGAGAAAAGCAGATGTCAACCCGGGATTTGAGGTTGTTTTCAGACTATTCATGAGACACACATTTTCCAAGTTTAGGAACTTTTCCAAGTTGTTGAAGATGGCGATGAACAGTTGTATGGTTTGAACAGAGAACCACTGCCAATTCGTCAACTGATAAAGCAGGATTTTCTTCAAGGGCTGCTTCAAGAAGCTTTTCATCAAACTCAACTGGACGTCCGGTTCGATCTTCATCTTCAAAGGTGTAATCTCCACCTCTGAATTTTGCAAACCATCTTCTGCAAGTTCTTTCATTCACAAATTCTTCTCCATAAACTGAGTGAATGTTTCTAGCTGCTTCGGCTGCTGAGTTTCCTTTCTTGAACTCATAAAGCATTATGTGCCTCAAATGATTCTTGGGTACTTCCATGTTAGCAGGATTTTAATCAAACAAAATTTAATTTTATTGTTCTCTGAAATAAAATTTGATCAGTTTAAATGCATCTAAACATAAAAATAATGTTCAGCTCCATTAGACATTATAAAATACTCTTTAAATTCCTTTCATTTTAACAAAAAGTTAAAATTCAGACAGAACTTATGGGATGACCTGATAATTGATATAATTAATTCTGGTAGAATGTTTAGTGTATATCTACTTTTGCAACCAACTGTATGTCTTATGTGTTCAAAAGAAAAGATAACAATAAAATATATTTTTCAAATTAATATCGTCAGTTACCACCACAATGCAAGGCAATCTTTTTTCTTGCTAAGTAATTGTTGTTTATTAGAAATGACGTGAAAAGAATACAATTTATTGATTGTGTTTCCTTCTGGGTATTCTCACAGGGACAGCATGGTAACGTCAAGACAATTTGAAATTTGTTTAATTAAATAACAGAAATATTTCAACAAATTCCACCATTATACAAAAGGATCTGCTATTCACCCACACGTCAGTTCATCTTTTGCTTGAATTTATGTCTTCATTGTAGAACAGTACACCGAACCAAAAGCACGCACTTTATATACACACATCGAGATGCAAGTATAAAGTCATTATATCGATTTTTATTTTAAAAGGGAATCTTTTCAATATATCTCTATATGTACAGCAATTATTTACATTATGTGCATTGTTCAGTCTGTTGTCCTCATATTTATTGCCATATACACGACGTTTCGGTCGTGTTACGTTCCGGCCTTCTTCAGGATCTGTTTATATTTCTGAGATGAGGTACTGTAATTATTTACATTACTTACATTGTTCGGTCTGTTGTCCGCATCTTTTTCATATTCATGACGTTTCGTTCGTGTTACGCTCCGGCCTTCTTCAGGGTCTGTCTATATTTCTGAGATGAGATATTTTAATTATTTACATTATTTACATTGTTCGGTATGTTGTCCTCATCTTTATTTCCATATTCCCGACGTTTCGGACGTTGTACACTCCGGCCTTCTTCAGGATCTGTCTATATTTCTGAGATGAGCCATTGTAATTATTTACATTATTTACATAGTGCGGACTGTTGTCCCCATCTTTATTGCCATATTATTATTCACAAGATTTGGCGCTCGAACCTTCCATTCTCTTTAAAGATCCACACCACATCTTCAGGTATGGAAATAGATTTGTTTTTGTTTTTCTGAAGATGTCTCTATGAACAGACGAAAGCTTGTAAAAAACTAAAAAAAGACCTAATGCAACTGGAATTTATAAACAGGGATCATAACATTCATCAACAGGTCCGGGTTTAATATACTTTATTAAAATTGTTTTGCGAAGATGTATTCTCGCCATTTAAATCATTAACTTCTATATCTGTTTTTTGTATGAATATCCATATATATATATATATATATATATATATATCCATCTATATTTATATCCATATATATATATATATATATATATATATATATATATATATATATATATATATATGGATAGATGTGAAGGTGACCTGGGTTTCACGCTTTAGCGATGTCTGACGATCGCTAAAGCGTGAATCTAGTCAAACTCATCTATCCAACCAAATATGTTAGCTCTATCTCTGATATTGAGCGCTTTCTAATAAATTACCACGCATATAATATATAAATAATTATACATACTTATATTTATTTATATTTATATACACTTTTCACAAAAAATTTACACACACACACATATATATATATATATATATATATATATATATATATATATATTCTATAGTACGTTTATCTAAAATAAACGGTATATACATAAAAAATCATAAATCAACATGCTAAAAGCCAACAAACATATTGTATACTATACATGCATACACGAATATACATTAAAACACGCACACACACACACACATATATATATATATATATATATATATATATATATATATATATATATATATATATATATATATACATTCATCTGAATCATACACATAGACAATCTAGGATTATGATACACTTACATACATAAAGTAATATTTACGATTTTTCAGTTAGACTTGGAATCCGATAATTTCTTGGAACTTCGATACAACGCCTCGTCTCTCCTGGAATGAGGAACACCAGAAATTATCATAACGCTTATTTATCAAGTGGAATATACGTGAAACATTTTGGCAAGAAACGATAACTGCACTTTATTTTGTTTAAGTATTTATTTATTTTAAAACATTAAAGGTCTTGAGTTAACCCTTTTTCTTTTAATATTATAAAGTTTTTATGATTACGTATATTGACTTGGGAACGATGTATGTCTTTTAACAAATGAGATATTGGAAATGATACAGAGCGTAAGTTAACATTTTGGTAAGAAACGATAAGTAAATTATTATCTACAGCACAGCAGAGCAAGTTTTAAGAATACTTTAGGGGCTTCTCCAATTCTAGATCTGAAAGCATAAAGGAATCTTTTCTTCACTACTTCTTTATAAAATTAAAAAAATATATATTATCCAGATTTACCGGCATACCTCAAAAAACAAAGTACATTGGCATAGAAATGTCTTTTCTTTTATTTATATTGTCTTTAAAGACATGTTATATATATATATATATATATATATATATATATATAGACACGCAAACCAGACTAGAGTTAATACATCTTCCGTTTCAAATTTAGACACACCCACCTTTCCCTGACTTGACATCTATGAAAGTAACTCTATACTGATACTTATTATTAACACCCAACACATGCCTACCCAATATAAACAATTCGCCCTAGCTGTTACCATGGAAATTTTGATTTCAATTATTAAAAACGTAAATTTCAGAAATACGTTATTCAAAAAAAAAATTTCGCTTGAAGATGGAACAGAGCTTACTTTAACTCAATTTAATTCAAATAATTATATTGAAGTTTTTCGGCTCTTTGTTTTGAAACATGAGACCTCTTATGTCGCGAGTTGGAATCATATTTTTAAATAAATAATTATATATATATATATATATATATATATCAGAACTTCATTGCTACAGTCCTCCGCTCTACCAACCAATTAGGAGTAATGGATAGCGGCTTGGATTGAGGAATCGGAGAGCCGAGTTCGAATTCCAGTCGAATCCATTACATTCACTTACTTGCTAATGCACTTGGGAAAGGTGTGAATCCTATCCTTCTCCCTCTAGCTATGGGTAAATAGCAGAACAGACTGGGTTCTTGGATGGCAACTGGTCTAGGAGAAGGAAAAACTCTGAATTCAAAACCTGCGGAGGGTCGTTTAAGGACCTTGTGGCACTGTATTCGTCCCTTCAAAAAGTGTGGATGGTTCTGCACGAAACCTTCACCACTATAATCGAATCTCATGTGCCGGTGTCGGGCTGTCGGTTTCCTAGGAACTGATCTGTTTGACCCTCATACGTCGAATTCGATGGGGAGAGTCGAGAGTATATATATATATATATATATATATATATATATATATATATATATATATATATAATTATTTATTTAAAAATATGATTCCAAACAAGAGCCGAAAACTTCAATATAATCCTTTAAATTAAATTGAGTTTAAATTAAAATGGGCCCCGTTCCATCTTCAAGCGAAATTTTTGTTGGAATAACGTATATCTGAAATTTACTTGTTTTAAAATTGAAATCAAAATCTCCATGGTAACAGCAAGGGCGAATTGTCTAAATTGGTTAAAAAAGGGTAGGGTGTTAATAATAAGTAGCGGTATAGAGATACTTTCAAGATGTCAAGTCGAGAAAAAGGGGGGTATCTAAAATGAAACGGAAGATGTATTAACCTTCGTCTAGTTTGCTTGTCTATGGAGATTTATTTATTTTATTTTATTTTATTATGAAAGGGAATTGTGCATATAAAAAAAAACTAAAAAAAAAACTTTCGTAACGTTTGTTTTTTGACGATTCATAAAGGGTTATTTCTTATGTAAGGTATTTAAACTACTTATTTGGGCTATGGATTATGAAGGGTGTTATGTTGTATGCATGTTTGTAGTTCATTATTCCTACTATGAATCTGATGATTGGGCTATTTTTTAAACAAGTTATTATAAATTTTTTTAAATTTTTTTTTTATTATCTAATAATTCAAACCAAAAATCTGATGATGCCTACAAAAACCGTTAACATATATATATATATATATATATATATATATATATATATATATATATATATATATATTATGTCCCATGCGTGATGGAAACATAGGCGATTATGTATCTTTCGATACATAACTAACGAGGGAAATTTTTTCCCGCAGTAGGTTGCCATTTCTTTCTACGGTAGACCAGTTGCCATCCAAGGCTTTCGAATACAGTCTATCCTTCTATTCACCCATAGCTGGGGAGAGTAGAAGATGATTCGTGCCTTTCACAAGTGTATTAGCACGAATGTAACGGATTCGACTGCAATTCGAACTCGGCTCTCCGATTCCTCAATCCTAGCCGCTATCCATTACTCCTCTGTAACTCCTATATATTTAATTTAGTTTTGTATATTTATTTTTAATTGTATTCCTTCTTATTTACTGACAAGCTTTTTGGTGTAATTATTGAAGGAAGACGGAAAATCGTCGTACATATACATACATATTATTTTATTCCGAGTACTTTCGACATTAGAACAATGTCATCATCAGGGTTGTTGTTTATATATATATATATATATATATATATATATATATATATATATATATATATATACAAGTATAGGATTGGTGTATACGGAATAAATTCCAATAACCAACTAATACTATTCTTAAAAGTGTGCTCAATACAGAGTAGAGCAAATATAATAATTTATTCGAAAATTATCATATAAAAATGTTACAAAATCATTACAAAAATAGCCATTTTGTTTCAACACTTCTGGTGTTTTATGAACTGATGGGGTATTCAACAACATCACTTGATAAGACACCAGAAGTGTTGAAACAAAATAGCTATTTTTTTGTAACATTTTTATAACAATTTTTAAATGATTATATATATATATAATAAATGATATATATATATATATATATATATAAATATAAGTAAGTTTATTGTCCGAAAAACCTTAGGTGTTTTGGCTTGTAAATGAACAAACCAATACCCAAGGAAAAATAAGGAATAAAAAAAAGAAAGAACTAAGAACATGTAATTCAGGCGGAAACAATCGATCAGAATCCAAGTTCAGAGTCCAAAGAAAAAAAACACTGACACGAGTAAAGCAAAATTAACTAAACAAAGTGCTCAATACACTAAGTAGAGCAAATAAAATTATGAATCTAAAGAGCCAGGCAAACCTACCTAGGTTTCACCTACGCGGATCGTCAGGGTACGCTTGCCAAAGAGGTAACATTAGAACAGAATATATATGGCCTACAACATAAAAACAACCAAGACCACGTGATAAAAAAAAAACAAAAAACAAAAAAAAAAACAACAACAACAAAAACCAAAAACAACAAACAAAGTATAAAACAGTAATACGACAACGGGTGGGGGTTAATAAATGAATTAATGGGTCAAATGTCTGGCACCCTACCCTTACTCTTAGGTATCTTAATAAAAATAGATTTAAACATGTTCCTATCTCTCCGTTCCCTCTCTAATTTCGATCATATCTGTCGTCGTCCTTCTCACCCCCTCTCTATCACCTTACATCAACTTAAAAATACCCCTCAGAAACTTGTATATTTATAATACGTAAATCATTAAACCATTTTCTTTTATGCTTGGAAATATGATCTGAGGAACGAGGAAAAAATCCCTTATCCGGGGAAATAAAATATAATCAATGGACCCTAAAGTTTGTCTGCTTTTTTAATTAAACTATATATATATATATATATATATATATATATATATATATATATATATATATGAAGAAATATAGTCTTAAGATGTGCTATATTTATGGGATAAAGTGCTCAATATCAGAGATAGAGCGTGTGTAAATATAAAAGTGAACATAGAAGTCAACACTTAGAGGCGACAGTCTGTTTCATGCTAGATGCAATCGTCAGGCCACGGTATATATATCTACACTCGATAAATTACTTAATTATAATTATCTCAAATACTCCTAATTTCTATCACTTGTATATCCTTGCTTGAACCGGCTTCTAATGCTCTAAAGTGAGCGGTTTGGTGATAGTAGTCGTGGATCGTGGGGGCACAATCCTATGGGTAAAAGAGAAACTCGGATGAGTTCTACCACGAAATATGTGATCGAGCGGCTCTATATAGAGTCTGATTAGCTAGCTCTTTGTCACCGAGGCCCGTTAGTACATTTGGTATGACGTTTGCCGTATAACTTTACTGTCCGGGTTTTAATTCTCGGTAGTGGATGCGCACTGCTGATGAGTCCCAAAAATAGGACAAAAAGTCAAGTGCTTTCTGCATTCTGCTGGGGTTTTTTCTAGACTTGATGAATTGATGATTATCTCAAATCCTTCTAAATTCTATCACACCTATATATATATATATATATATATATATATATATATATATATATATATATATATATATATATATGCAGAAATATAGCTTTAAAGTGTGCTCTATTATTGGGATAAAGTGCTCAGTATCGAGATATAGCTTATATAAATATAAAAGTGAACATTGAAGTCAACACTCAGAGGCGACATCTGTTTTATGCTAGACGCAATTGTCAGGCGACTTGGTATATATATATATATATATATATATATATATATATATATATATATATATATATAGATAACTATACTCGTTTCGAAAAACCCTCGAATTTTTGATTTGCCAATAATCAAATCAATCTCGAGGAAAAAAGTTTTTAAAAAAGAAAGAGCTAGAAACATAAAAGTCTGTCGAAAAAAATCGCACAGATACAGGTCTGAAGCCAAAAGAAAAAACCCCGATACGAGTAAACAACTAACTAACATAAGAGCTCAGTACAACCGTAGAGCAGACCTAGATAAACCTAGTGAGCCAAACAAACCTACCTAGGTTTCACCTAAACGGATCGTCAGGGAAATTTGGCTAAAGAGGCAATGTGAAACGCAAATTTATAGGCGATAGCTAAAATTATACCATGTGACCAAAGAAAGAACCACACAAACGCAAACACAAACAACCTGAGTTTTTAAAGATTTATTCAACAAAAAGGGGAGGGGATATTAAAATACGAACATTAAGGTGGCGATCCGTTTAGGTGAAACCTAGGTAGGTTTGTCTGGCTCACTATGTGTATCTATCTATCTATCTATCTATCTATCTATCTATATATATATATATATATATATATATATTAATAGGATTTAAGTCATTGATCGAGTCTAGAAGAAAACTCAACAGAATGCAGAAAGCACTGGACGGCTGTTTCGTCCTATATTTGGGACTCATCAGCGGTGCGCATCCACTAGCGAGAATTGAAACCCGGACAGTTAGGATTGAGGTAAACGTCATACGATGAGATAATGAATCAGAGTCAATATTGCGCCGCTCGTTCACATATTCCGTGGTTTCCTTTACCCATAAGACTGTGTCCCAAGAGCTATGACTACTACCTTTTTGTCACAAGAGGCCCCTTTTCTACAGTTGGTAATTTATATATATATATATATATATATATATATATATATATATATATATATATATATATATAGGTCAGGTGGCCTGTCGATTGCGAGTGCTGATGAGTCCCAAATATAGGACAAAAAAATTATAGGAAAAAAACATCCTGCACCTCTGAGTGTAGACTTCATTCATTTCTATATATATATATATATATATATTTTGACTTCACTTTTATATATATATATATATATATATATATATATATATATATATATATATATATATATATATATATATTTAAACATCGCTATATTTACAGTGAAGAATGCTCACTATCAGTGATAGAGTATAGTATAGTTACAAAGAATAGGAATCAACACTACATGGTGACAGGCACTTTCACGCTTTAAGCGATCTCGATCTGACCTTAATATCGCTAAGAAATATCGATTTTTATGCCTCTTTCTGACTCTCTTTATGTATGTATGTATGTATGTGTGTGTGCATTTGTGTCTCTCTCTTTACATATGTATATATATATATATATATTTATATATATATGTATATATGTATGTATATGATTGTCGTTTGTTGGTATTAAAAGCATAGAAAGTTAAAAGAGTAAAAACAGTCACGACGGCGCACATGCTACATGTCCTTATCTATTCCTAATTAAGTTTCGTCTCACCAGATGGCGTCACAAAGCCTCTTCGTCTGATTTCTTCACATAGTAATGAATCAGAGATCTATTGCCAGCAGCGATGCCGTTGTTCACCAACAGTAAATGCATCCAAAACAGATGGAAACTCATTTCCATGATATGTACTTCGCCACAGTAACGAAATCGAGTGTCTGTTCTTTCCTGGTAGTAAAAGTACACGAAGCCATAATTACAGATCTTACAATAGACATATGGACAGAGATATTTAGTAGACATTTTTATTTAAAGATATTAAGCAGACATTTTCTTTTAGAGACATTTATTTAGTAGACATTTTTATTTGTAGATTATTTAGTATACATCTTTTTTAGAGATATTTTGTAGACGTTTTTTTTATTTCAAGTTATGTAGACCTTGTTATTAACAGATATAAAATAGTCATGTTTTTATTTAGAAAGACATTTTTATTTAGAAATATTAAATAGATATTTTTATCTGTCTATATTTCTGAGATGAGGTATTATGTACACTATTTACATTATTCGGAATATTGTCCTCATCTTTGTCGCCATATTTATTACAACGTTTCGGCCCTTCAGTATCTGTCTATATTTCTGAGATGAGGTATTATGTACACTATTTACATTATTCGGACTATTGTCCTCATCTTTGTCACCATATTTATTACAACGTTTTGGCCCTTCAGTATCTGTCTATGTTTCTGAGATGAGGTATTATGCATACTATTTACATTATTCGGACTATCATCCTCATTTTTGTCGCCATATTTATTACAACGTTTCGCTCCGCCCTTCTTCAGGTGGTTGAAATGTCGAACTGAACGCTTTATTTCACTCACTGGGTTAGACTGTTCTAGTTCCACATGCCATGCCTATTGGATGTCAGTTATCAGTTATCTCCTGTTAATTAAGTTCTCCATTCCCCTAACCAGGTATTGAACTCACACTCTTTGGGGTCCTGACACTGAGCCTAACCAACGCCTTTATCCACTGTGCCATGGGTCCTGTGTATGAATTTCTGGAAATTATAAACTTATTGTCTTCAGCAATCATTTTTTACCAGTGCTCATATTGTAATTTTTTTTTTTTGTTATCGTTGCATGTTTTTTTACCAGAACAGCTTTTTGGTGTTCTTGAAACCTTACCTTAAGTGGGCGGCCTGTCTCTTCTTTATATTTCTTTCCGCAGCTGCATGGGATGGCGTATACACAGTCTTTAGTCATGTTGTCCTCTATTGGTGGGGGGTCTTACTCGGGAGAGATATCTGCGAAGTGTTGCCCAGCTTCTGAAGGTTGCTCTGATGTTATATGGACCGCAGATCCTTTGTATTTTCTCCGATAACCCCTTCGCATAAGGCAGGCAGACTGAGTGTTATTGTCCTCCTCTTGTACCCACCTATTCCATTTTATTGGGGCTGTAACAAAAACTGTAATACGAGGGGAAGGGGAAAAGTCAGGCGTGGCCTACCACATATAGAGAGAAAAGGGAGATCACCGCTCTCTGTGGGATCAGGTTAAAATCATAGACAAAGAACACCATTGGAAAATTCGTAAACTTAAGGAATCAGCACATATGCTAGGCCACAAAAGTCTCCTGAGCCGACCAAGCATAGAAATGAATACAATATGGGAACCAGTAATAAGGAGTGCCAGAGAAAAGCAATAATAACAACGAAAATTGCAATATGAGCTCTGCTAAATAACATGCAATGATAACAGCAAAAATTGCAATATGAGCACTGGTAAAAATGGTTGCTGAAGTTTATAAGTCCCAGAAATTCAAACACAGATGTTCTCAAGGATACATGGCACAGTAGATGGTTATATTGAGTGTGAGTTCAATACCTGGTTAAGGCAGTGGAGAACTTGGAGAGGTGAATTAACATGACATAACTGAATAACCAAATCACCTGAAGAAGGTCGGAGCGTACAACGGTGGAAACATTGTTATAAATATGGCAACAAAGATGAGGACAATAGTCCGAATGGTGTAGATATTTTTTATTTAGATATTTTACGTAGACATTTTTATTTAGAGATATTAAATAGACGTTTGATTTGAAGATATTTTTTAAGCATTTCACCCCAAGCAAGGCGGGAATGCCACTAACACGCAAGGGGTTACAGATGATTGAGAACAAGATTAAAGAGGCGTATTTGTGGAAAGGATACAAAGAAGGACGGGGAACAAGATCAAGGCATCACAAGATGTCGATTGACATTACACATGAATATTTGAATATTATAGTTATGAGAGAAGCAGGTAAGAGGAAGGGAGTTCTACAGACGGGAAGTGCGAGAGAGGAAGCTGTTGATGTATAAGAAACTGTTACATTTAACCGTTTTGATAGTGAAAGGGAGGGACAAAGATGGCAGCCTAGTAGCTCGCTTAAATTCGTGCAGTTTGGGAACCAGCGAAAGTAGCTCGTCGGAATATTTTCCCTGAAAATACTTGTAGAAGAGGCAGAGGGAAACCACGGTAGGTTTGCGAGAAAGCGACTGTAGACTAAATTCCAGATCAGGGCCTATCACATTGCATATCCGTCTCTGGATTTTGTCGAGGACCTTGTGACGTACAGCGTGGGTAGCAAACCATATATGACAGCAATATTCCTTGCAAAGGCCAATGGTTGATTTATATATTTGAAGGATGGACTCAGACGAGAAAAACCTTCTGACGCAACACAGAGAACCAACATTCCTTGCAGTAGATGAAGCTATTGATTCAATGTATTTGTTCCACCTCATATCAGCGGACAGCCTGAGACCAAACAGCCGCATGGAGGCGCTCTCGTGGAGTTGGGTATCAGCTATTCTGATAGGATACAGGGAGGGTTCTATGTGGTGGGTAAATGAGAGCAGTTTCATTTCAGGTGCATCTGCTCTCATATTAAGTAGATTTGGTTTTGCTTGTTTCGTTTTATGGTATATCAACCTCAATGGGTCATTTAATGCCGACAATTTTTTTTCTTTTTGGTAATATTTTTGCTTTGTCAAAAATTTATTTCTGGTAATATTTTTTTCTTAAAAACGTATTGCTGCTGGTAATATGTTTTTCTCCAAAACGTATTGCTGCTGGTAATATTTTTTTCTGAAAAACGTATTGCTGCGGGTAATATATTTTTCTTAAAAACGTATTGCTGCTGGTAATAGTTTTTTCTTAAAAACGTATTGCTGCTGGTAATATTTTTTTCTTAAAAACGTATTGCTGCTGGCAATACTTTTTTCATAAAAACGTATTGCTGCTGGTAATATTTTTTTCATAAAAAAGTATTGCTGATGGTAATACTTTTTTCATAAAAACGTATTGCTGCTGGTAATATTTTTCTTAAAACTGGTAATTTTTTCTTAAAAACGTATTGCTGCTGGTAATTTTTCATTTTTAATATTTTTTCTTAAAAACATATTGCTGCTGGTAATATTTTTTCATAAAACGTATTGCTGCATAAAAAAACGTATTGCTGCAGGTAATATTTTTTTCTTAAAAATGTATTGCTGCTGGTAATATTTTTTTCATAAAAACGTATTGCTGCTGGTAATACTTTTTTCATAAAAACGTATTGCTGCTGGTAATATTTTTTTCTTAAAACTGTATTGCTGCTGGTAATATTTTTTTCTTAAAAGCGTATTGCTGCTGGTAATATTTTTTTTCAAAAACGTATTGCTGCTGGTAATATTTTTTTCTTAAAAACGTATTACTGCTGGTAATATTTTTTTCTTAAAAACGTATTGCTGCTGGTAATATTTTTTTTCAAAAACTTATTGCTGCTCTGGTAATAGTTTTTTTTTTCTTCAAAAGTTTATTTCTCGTAATAATTTATACAAAATATTTCTCAGTTTCGAGGTTAATTATTTGCCCATAGCTGGGACCCTAACAGGTATTACCACCTCGGGTCATGTTGGACCTGGGTACACCATAAAATTAAGAATTTGTTCTACGCCCTTCAAAACCTCCTGATCAGAGGCCTTACTCTTGGGCGTAGTTTATCGTCTCACCCAGGACGCGGGTGTAGTTTATCGTCATACCCAGGACGGATATTAAATAGAGATTTTTTTTATATATCTGTCTTTATCTCTGAGACGTGGTATTATGATTACTTACATTATTTACTTTAATGGGACTGTTGATGCCATATTTACAACGTTTTGCCCTTCTTCAAGTGATTGGAATTTTGAACCGAACCCTGTATTTCGTCTGGTATTGAACTCACAATTCTTTGGTTCTAATAACTGAGCCATATGTCTTTGAGGACATCTATGTATATATTTCTGGGACTTATAAACCTAATGTCTCAGCAATTAGTTTTTACCAGTGCTCATATTGCAATTTTTCCGTTATTATTATCGCATATTCTTTTTACCAGAGCTTATACTACAATCTTTATATTGTTATTCATTGCTTTTCTCTAGCACTCCTTATTTCTGGTTCCCATATTGTATTCATTTCTATGCTTGGTCGGCTCAGAATATTTTTGTGGCGTAGCATATGTGCTGATTCCTTAAGTTTTCTTATTTTCCAGTGGTCTTCACTGTCTATTATTTCAAACTCATCCCACGGGTGGCGGGTGATGATCTCCCTTTTCCCTTCATATGTGGTCAGCTATGCCTGATTTTTCTATTTCCCCTCATGTTACGGCTTTACGATGTTGTTGCAGTCTTACCTTAAGGGGGCGGCCTGTTTCTCCTACCACAGCTGTATAGGATGACGTATGCACAGTCCTTAGTCATGTTCTCTTCTATGGGGAGGTCTTACTCGGAAGAGGTGTCCGCGAGGTGTTAAACCACTTTTGAAGATTATCATCCAGACCATATCTTTTGTATTTTCTCTGATAATCCCTTCACATCGGGTAGGCAGAATGAAGCTGTTTTCTAGGTTTTGCTATCCTCTTGTACTCATCTATCCCAGTTTGTCGGAGCTGCTGTCATGTAACCGGGGTAGTTGTTACGTTGTAGGGTACTGTTTATAGTTGACCTTTTCTTGTTCATATGCCTCTGGGTCGCCGCATGGCTTTTGCTCGATGTTGTAAGCAGCGGACAATCCATTTCTTTACATTGTAAGGGTGGTGCGAGTTGAAGTTGAAGTATTGCCCGGTGATTGTAGGCTTGCGGTATACGGATGTCTTGAACCCATCCTCTGCTCAAGATATTAGTACATCCAGGAAGACGTGTTTGTTGCTGTTTTCTCTCTCTCCATTGTGAACTGTATCGGTGATCTTATTGAGTTCACATGGTCTAGTAGCAGATGGTCTTCTTCCTGGTGTGGCCAGAGTATGAAGGCGCCATCTATATATGTCAGCCATAGGGTTGGCTTTAATGATGTAGTTTTTTTAATGCCAAAATATTCCATATATAGGTTTGCCATTGCTGGTGATAATGGCGAGCCCATTGCTAAGCACTCATCCTATCGATATATGTCTCATCCCATTCTAAAGTGTGTAGAGAAAGTCAGCATCTCCATCAGATTACCTATTGGCATACTGTCTCTGACTATCGAAAGTGCCTCTTCTGTGGGTACCTTGGTGAAAAACTTACCAGGCCAGACTCACCATCTGGTTGGATTGGATAAAAGCATTTACTCAGAGAGTGGCATACAGAGCCTTGGAAGCTAATAATCGGCATGAGCTGAATACTGTCTTTGTGAATTTTTGTGAAGTGGTGATTGTTCACAGACAAACATAGGGGTTTTTGTTTAGACATATCTAGGACATAATTTATGTAGACATATTAAGTAGCCATTTTACATAGAGATATTAAGTATACGTTTTTACTTAGAGACATTAAGTAGATGTTTTTATGTAGTAATATTAAGTTGATATTTTATTTAGATATATTTAGTAGACGCTATTTCTGAGATGTTAAACAGACGTTTTTGCTTAGAGAAATTAAATAGAGGATTTATTTAGGGATATTAAGTAGAGGTTTTATTGAATGATATTAAGTGGACGTATTATTTCGGGATATTGAGTAGACGTTTTATTTAAGGATATTAAGTAGATGTTTTATTTCGGGATATTAAGTGGACGTTTTATTTAGGGATATTAAGTAGACGTTTTATTTCGGGATATTAAGTAGACGTTTTATTTCGGGATATTAAGCAGACGTTTTATTTCGGGATATTAAGTAGACGTTTTATTTAGGGATATTGAGCAGACGTTTTTATTTCGGGATATTAAGTAGGCGTTTTATTTCGGGATATTGACTAGACTTTTTATTTCGGGATATTGAGCAGACGTTTTTATTTACGGATATTAAGTAGGCGTTTTATTTCGGGATATTGAGTAGACGTTTTATTTCGGGATATTGAGTAGACGTTTTATTTCGGGATATTGAGCAGACGTTTTATTTATTTATTTAGGGATATTAAGTGGGCCTTTTTATTTGGGGATATTAAGTAGACGTTTTATTTAGGGATATTAAGTAGGCGTTTTATTTATTTATTGAAGGATATTAGTAGGTCTTTTTATTTAAGGATATTAAGTAGGCGTTTTATTTAGAAATATTTAGAAAATGTATTTAGTTCGAGTTATTAAGTAGACGTTTCTATTTAGATATATGGATTTGATATTTTTTATAAGAGTGTACTCAATTTTGACCTGAGAAACAAGAGGGTTTTCCGATAATATCTTCCTTTGGTGTTCCGTTCTCTTTCAACCTTGTACCTTACGTTGCATGGTAGTCTTGGAAAGGCTCTGTGATCTGATTATGTGGCCTTGGCATTTCTTTTCTTCATGGTGTTTGTTGTGGCCTTGTTAGAGCCAGAAATAAAGACACAAGAGAGGGATTGCGTTAAACAAATATATCAACAGAAAAACTGTAATACAAAAGAGAATGTTACAGCAAGAATATTCGGTAAACTACCCTTCTCTAAAAGACAGGACCTGCTCCTATTTATAGCTGGGAGAGTCCATGCGTGCGTGAGTAAATTACCATAACAGTGTTTAACACGCCTGTATTGTCATTTGTCTGATGATTCTCTCTTCTGTACACCTCTTCTTTCGTCAAACGGTCAGGTGTAGGAGGTGCTAAGCTGACGACTGAAGTATTTCCTCGAGGCAGATTGGATCCACATTCAGATTGATGCTGTTAGGGTCCAAGGCTCGCATGCATAGAGGCGAATACATGCAATAATCTCACTTTTGAGGTTGGGCTTTTTGTCACTCCAGATCAACCAGCAGGTTGCATCGAGAGGTAACTTCTAGCTACCAGATGCTTATCCGCGCCGGCACTAGGTTTCAGTGACTGCTTTCGACATGTAAACAGTTGGTCCACCCAGCTGCGCATAGTACGTGCACACTTGAGACAAACGGGATGACTGGTAGTTATATAAGTACCGACCTGAGAGGGGAGAAGCGGAGAAGATCTTACATTCTCGGGAGGATGTAGACTCCAAATTCGGGGAGAGAGAGAGAGTGAGTGAGAGAGAGAAAGAGAGAGAGAGAGAGTGAGAGAGAGACCACAGCAACGAAACAAATTATACTTGTGGAAAAGGTTTTCGATGAAGGAGAACGCTAGTCGAAACGGCAACACGGCATTGTAAAGTCACTGCCCCTTTTCCGACTTATACAACAAAATTCACTTTCATCCGGTTGACAAAAAAAGAAGTATCTATTATTGGCAGATTCACGCCATTTTCTAGACTCAGGAGTACTTCTATGTTTCGTACTGTCATAAAATATTCTCGGCTACAGCTTGAAGCTAAGAGCATTCCCGCATGAAATGAATTGGTCAGATTTTATCGATTACAAAGTTGAGAATGAACAGCATGCGTGTGTATGTATGTGGTGTGTGTGGGCGTGTGTGGAGGAGGGGGATATACAGCCTTTACCAAGAAATCTATTCTCTTACAGAAGGATAATTCCTTACATTCGACACCCTGAATTATTTATCTGCGCAGTTCTGTTTAGTAACCGGTTAAGAGCCATTAGTGATCCCTAATCGTAGGACGAACCAATCATCGTCTCGAGACCTAGTTTAGATAACACGTTCCTGTCAGTATAAGATACCCAGTCCGTGCACAACTCGGCTATCAGCCAACACTTGCTGGATAATCCTAATTGTGCAGCAAAAAAACGTGAAAGATTCGTTTACTTTTTTGTGTAGTGTTCGGACTGCTCAACATTTTGTTTATTAGAAGCGGTCGATATTAAATTACATCAACCGTCACCGCGCAATCAGAAAGAGCATTTTATTCGTTCTCTGTATTTTGGGAGGTGCGTGGGCAAAAATTTGTCTGTTTTACACGCACTAGGAACCATTGCATTAATGAATTCGTATTTTAATTACGATTCCTTTTCTTCTCTCCTTACATATTATCTCCTTCCATCGTTTTACCTTTTTGTCAGTTACTCTTGCTAACGTTTACTTTCGATGTGAGTTAGCCGAAAAAGATCTCTAAAGAATGCTTTCGTGCACATGCAAATCCATATATATATATATATATATATATATATATATATATATAACACTGGCATCTCATAAATTGTCGTCTAAATGACGTAAAAACGAAAATAACGCTGGCATCTCATTTGAACTGATGTACAGGGTGCGATGGATAAATTGTCGTCTAAATGATGCAAAAATGAAAAAATAACACTGGCATCTCATTTTTACAGATATACAGGGTGCGATGTATAAATTGTCGTCTAAATAACGTAAAAACGAAAACAACACTCGTTTTAACAGATGTATATCTGTTAAAACGAGTGTTTTCGTTTTTACGTTATTGGGTGCGATGGATAAATAGTCGCTTAAATGACGCCAAAAGGAAAAATAATACTGACATCTGATTTTAACAGATATACAGGGTGCGATGGATAAATTGTCGGCTAGATGACGCAAAAATAAAAACACTGGCATCTCATTTTTACAGATATACAGGGTGCGATGGATAAATTGTCGTCTAAATGCCGTAAAAACGAACATAACACCGACATCTCATTTGAACTGATATACAGGGTGCGATAGATAAATTGTCCTCTAAATGACGTAAAAACAGACCTCATTTTAACAGATATATATATAGGGTGCGATGGATAAATTGTCGTCTAAATGCCGCCTAAATGAAAATAACACCGATATCACATTTTAACAGATATACGGGGTGCGATGGATAAATTGTCGTCTAAATGACGTAAAAATGGAAATGACACTGGCATCTCATTTTAACAAATATACAGGGTGCGATGGCTCCCTTGTCGTCTAAATGACGTAAAAACGAAAGTAACACGCTTCATTTCATTTTAAGGGATACATTTGCCAAGAATACACAAAAAATCTCTTGAAATACTAAAGAGTAAATTTATTAAATAAACTCGCCATTGACTTCAACCACCGTCCTCCAGACGATTTCTGAACCTCCGGCAACACTTCTGGACAGTCTCCTTTAAATCATAGTGATACCCAGTTTGTGTACATCTCGGCTATCGGCCAACACTATCGCGATAATGCAGCAAAATACGTGAACGATTCGCTCAGTGTTTTCTGCACAGTCCGGACCGCTCAGCATTTGCGTTTATTAGAAGCGGTCCACATTAATTTACATCAACTGTCTTCGTGCAAGCAAAAAGGGCATTCTATTCGCCCCCTTTCTTTTAAGCTCACTTGAAACCATTTATATTAGCCTTTTGCTTGTATATTTGTCCCCTTTTTTCTTTTCTCGTTTTAATAATACATTTGTATTTTAGTCGCGGCATACTTTTTTCTCTTTATATATTCTCGGAGTGTGAATGTTTTTTTCTTTTTCAATCAACATTACCAACGTATTCTTCTGATGGGTTGGTCGAAAAGGATCTCTAAGGAAAGAATGCCTTCCTGCATTTATATTATAGAATCCAGACCCTATAATTTTCTCAAAATTTCAAAAATCAAACAAAACATAGGCTCCAAATTAAATTA
The DNA here is from genome assembly GCA_903632075.3 of Acanthosepion pharaonis. Taxonomy (NCBI): domain Eukaryota; kingdom Metazoa; phylum Mollusca; class Cephalopoda; order Sepiida; family Sepiidae; genus Acanthosepion; species Acanthosepion pharaonis. The sequence continues at coordinate 418,613 of CAHIKZ030001007.1, read as the reverse complement.
CACAACTAACTTAATTTGATTGGTTCAAAAATATCACCTTAACTTGACCTGATCAAAGGTACAGTTTGGCCCAAATTTTAAAACATTTTCTGGAGCCTATCACGTAACTTATATTGCTTATATAAACAACAAACAATTAAGAAACAGGGAGTGTGAGGAAAAATCAACCGACAAAGCTACACGCTACGTGACGACACTCATCATAAAATAACTTTTAACTGAAGTCCAGACTATAAGTTAAAAATTCTTTTTAACATCACCACAGTCTATTTCTTTCATTCAGTGGAAACTAAACTCACGTCGGCAAACAACGAAGCGACAGACACGCAAACGTCAAACAAAACGTAAATCCCACGCACAAAAGCTTTTTTCATAAACTTTGAACTGTTTATATTGAATACAAACAATATTATATTGAACTGAATTTTTCCAAATTCACACAAATTACCGTTTCAACTTGCAGTCTATGAAACTGGAACATTACCTCACATAAAAATCTATAGAGATATGTTTATTCCATCATTCTAAACAACATTCATAATCATTGTGTTGTACTTTTGTTATATAAAAATCTCTTTATTTGTACAATTGCTCTTGCCTGAATCTTCTTGTTTCTTTTTATTTTGTGACTGTGTCTAATGTAAATCAGTGAGGGCAACTGACCCCCACAATATGCACACACACACACACACATATATATATATATATATATATATATATATATATATATATATATATATATATATAATTATTATTTATAAAAATATTATAACATAAATATGTTATAAAATCACTACCAAAATAGCCATTTTGTTTCAACACCCTCGGTGTCTTATCAAGTGATGATGTTGAAGATAAAATAAATGGTTTTAAAAGTTTCAAATTAATTAACGATCCTACACTAGGGGGGGAACATTGTTACAAAAGCTAGAATAACCAATCAAAATCCAAGTACAGGAAGATTCAAAAGCTTGACAACGAAATCATGTTATAATAGCTATTCAGATCTTTAAAATACGTGTAATATTAAAAAGAATTTATAGTAACCAATAATTATAAAATTATATGATAAAATTTAATATTAAAATGAAACAAAATGGCTATGGTTTTAAAAGTTTCAAATTAATTAACGATCCTACACTAGGGGTGGGCATTGTTACAAAAGCTAGAATAACCAATCAAAAACCAAGTATAGAAAGATTCAAAAGCTTGACAACGAAATCATGTTATAATAGCTATTCAGATCTTTAAAATACGGTTTATATTAAAAAGAATTTATACTAACCAATAATTATAAAATTATATGATAAAATTTAATATTAAAATTAAAAACTGGCAATTTTAAAATCCAAATTTAATCACTATTAAGTTTAAAAACTACAAAATTATTGAGAAAGAAAAAATACATATGTTTATTCAATTTATTTCTTCGTTGAAATTACGTTCGACAAGACGCTACAATATATCCGGTCATTTGACAATACATGTATATATATATTTTATTCTAAAGTGTGTGAATGTGGTCTTAAACTCACGCGCAAAACAACAAAAACACAATCAGATTATAATACATAAGCACCCAGACATATTTAGAGATATATATACACACACACAAAAAAAAAAAAGGCGACGAGACAGGAATATCTCTACAGCCCATTATGAAAAAAGGAAACGGGGAAACCAACACCTATACACATACACAGTTAAATGTGAATGCACTCTACATACACATAGACACCGATAAATACATGTACACACATCCACAGACAATGACCTAGACAATCAGATACCACAACCAATAAATATTTAAGACTTAAAGTATCATTAAATAAATGCTAATCACTTATTAAATTATAAATTAAGGGAGCAAATATACAAAGATAAAAATAGTTAAAAATAATATTATTTAATATATTAAAACGAAAATTCCAAAACCATAAATATCAATAAAAATATATTTTAATCATATAAGTTGATAATAGTTTCATTATATATTAGGGGAAGAAAAACAGGATAAAGAAACCCACAGAAATAAGTGTACAGTCATATTCATATATATATATATATATATATATATATATATGTATATATATATATACATATATGTAGCAGTAATAATCTTGTAAGTATAAGAAATTATACTCGTCCGGAAAACCTTCGGTGTCTTGATTTGCGAATAATCAAACCAATACCAAAGGGAAAAAAAAAGGTATAAAAAAAGAAAGAACCAAGAACATGGACGTCAGCCGAAAATAATCGTCTAGCATCCATGTCCGAAGTCGGAAGAAAAAAAAAACCCTGATACGAGTAAATAAAGTTCTCAATACGGTAAGTAGAGCAAACCTAGTTAAACCTAGAGGGCCAGACGAACCTACCAAGGTTTCACCTAAGCGGATAGTCAGGGATGGCTGGCTAAAAAGGCAACGAAAAAACGGAATACTTATAGTCAATAACCAAAAAAGCATAAACACGTGACCAAAGAAAAAAAAAAAAACAAAAAAAAAAAAAAAAAACCAACAAACAACAGGGATGGGGAGAGAACCATTTATTCAAATGGAGATAAAACAACAAAAAAATGGGGAGGGGTAAAGGAAACTCGGACAACAGGGGTAGTAAACCATTTAACTAACTAACTATATATATATATATATATATATATATATATATATATATATATATATATATATATATATAATGTGTGTGTGTGTCCTGGGTAAGACGTTAAGCTATATCCACGTCCTGGGTAAGACGATAAACTACATCCAGCAAGGCCTCTTATCAGGTGGTTTTGAGGAGAGTGAAACCACCTCTTAATTGCGTTTCCCAGGTCTACCCTGATCCGGGGTGGTAGCACCTATTAGGGTCCCAGTTATGAACAAATAGCTAACTATTACCAGCAATACTTATTTGAAAATTTTGAAGGAAAAAAATATTACCAGAAACAGATTTTTGACAAAACAAAACATTACCAACAATAAAAAATTTTGTCGGCATTAAATAACCCATTGAGGTTGATATGCCGTAAAACAAAATAAACCAAAACAAACCAAACCATATATATATATATATATATATATATATATATATATATATATATATATATATATATATATACAGAGTGCGATGGATGAATTGTCGTCTACATTAGGCAAAGCAAAAATAATACTGACATCGCATTTTAACAGATATATTTATCAAAATTGCACAAAGATATCTTGAAATACGACTAAAGAGTAAATTTATTCAATAAAATCGCCATTGGTTTTAACCAAGGCCTACAGACGACTTCGGAATCACCTGCAACTCTTCTGTGCAGTCTCCTTGTTTAAGTTGGTGAATGCTGCAATAATCATTACCTTCAATTCATCATTGGTGTTACAAGGGGTTTTGTTGGTCTCTCTCTAATCTGCGCCCCACCCATAATAATCAAGGGGGGTGCCGCTTGGGGAGTTAGGTGGCCAGATGTAAGTGGTGATATGGTCGTAGAAATTGTCTGACAGCTATGACTGGGTTCTCCTGCTTGTCTGGCGTGGCACAGAGTCCTGTTGACAAACATAGAGTCTTCCAGCATCCCCCTCTTGCTGCCGAAATACACCTCTCTCACACACACACA
>CAHIKZ030001007.1:362500-412500 GCA_903632075.3 Acanthosepion pharaonis | reverse complement strand
AGGGATGTCAGATTTGACTCAGCCGACCGATGAACGGCGTCAAGACGCCGAGTGGTAAATAGGACTAAAAGCTGGAAACGTAAAAGATGACACAGTTATTGTATTGGCTTATCTTTTAAGAGGCGAGTGTGTTTCTCTGAGTGAGTGAGAGAGAGAGAGTGTGTGTGTGAGAGAGAGGGTTCTATCTATTTATGAAAAAGATATCTCATGTATCATCTCCCTGTTCGTTTGACATGACAAGCGACGTTATTGGAATGTGCACGACATCAAATGAATTATGATTGATTGCGTCAAATTATCTTCGATCTTTGCCGACCCGCAGTAGAAGCCAACATCTTCACGCAAGCACACCACATTAACCAGCTCAATAAATCATTCATAAACTATACAATGCCTTAGTTAAAGAAATTGTGTTGGATCTTTGCCTCTTGAATGAACTAGGTGTACTGTTAGTACTCATGACAGGTCAATCTACGAGTGTTATTACTATACTGTAACCCAGTATTACCTAACGAGACAAATAGGTTCACCAAACACAAGTTTTAGTCGGATATATTTGTGACAACCTTCTACAGCTACAGTAATTTTTAAGCATGTTGTCCCTTTTTTTCTATAAATATTTTCATTGCCATGAAAATATTTATACAAAAAAAAAACAAAAAAAACAGAAGGAAGCCACGTAGCCTCGGTGAGTATAATGATTTTCCAAGTGTAGCTTGGATGTGGCACAAGGCCGAAAGAAAGGGGCACCCAGTGAGGATCGAACTCACTACTTATTCGTAATTGTTCTAACGAGACAAGCTTGCTAACCATTACACCGCCTCGAGGTGCCCTGGCTTCGGGGAGTAGAGATTTTCCAAGCGTAGCTTAGATGTGGCACAAGGCCGAAAGTATGGGGCATCCAGTGGGGATCGAACTCACTTTTCAGTAGTAACTGATATAGCAAGACAAGCTTGCTAACCATTACACCACGCCGAGGTGCCCAAATTTTTAAGCGAGGCTTAGATGCGGCACATGGCCGAAAGTATGGGGCACCCAGTGAGGATCGAACTCACTATTCAGTTGTAACAGTTTTAGCAAGACCAGCTTGCTAACCATTACACCACCTCGAGGTGCCCTGGCCTCGGGTAGTATACCACTGAAATCGAGATACCAGATAATATTACAGACCTTTGGATTTTATCTTCAATATAAAGCAGGGTTTCCCAACGGATTTTGGGTCATGTCTCACTTTGGTATTTCTAGAATCCTAGTGCTCACCCGCCCGTAATATTTCATTCTTACATATTCAAAATTTTACTGCAATTCACTTTGAAGGAAGCTTAAAAGGCCATTAACTTGGTTTCTAAACGAACCTCCAATAGATAGATAGATAGATAGATAGATAGATAGATTATTTACAAAATCTAGACCGAAAGAAAATGACAGTGCTAAAAATATTGATTGATACACATCACTAAAATGGCGCGGGTTTTAATCAGGAGAAAATTTGTTATTGCCAACAAATTAGTTTTCCGATATAAATACGAATTTAATTTTTCTAAAGTGTTGAATAACTGTCGCTCTATTTCTTTGTGTATCTTTTCCCGTGTTTCTTGTTTGAAGAAAGTGGAAAATCAATTAGAAAAAAAAAATAGAACAAATAATGGTTTTAAAATGTCAAGGCGAGAAGTAATTGTCAGCGAAAAAATATTTAAAGGGCAAAATGAAGTGAATGGAGAATTCTTTCTTGTTTTTCAGAGCAACAACTCAAATATCTTCTTTTATTTCCTTCCTTTTTTTTTTCTCTTTTTCATTCCAAGTTCAACGTTCCTGCGCGTATTTGCTTACTATGCGTTCAGTAAAGGTAGGTAAGGTTGGCTAATGTCTTATTTGCTTTACACTTGGATTAACAATTTAAAAAAAAAGAAATCTTTCTATCGATTGGTTTATTGTGACAATTGAATGACGAATATTTTAATGTTTTCGCTGCATTCATTTGCTCACCATAGAAACCATCTCCCGACTGCTTGCGGCACGGCTGATGCTAAACACCAAAAGAGCCAACTGTCATCAAGTGAAATGATTATATAGAGCCAATTGCTATGACTACGGCTACGAAAGAAAAAAAAAACGACGAGAATATATCATACGACTGCATCTACCTAATTCAACATTAAAACAGCGAGACCGAACTGCCAATCTAGCGAAGTGTATGTGTATATATCTCTGAGATGAGGTATTATGATTACTTGCATTATTTACATTATTCAGACTGTTACCTTCATCTTCAATGCCATATTCTCAACGTTTCGGCCGTTATACGCTCTGGCCTTCCTCAGGTGATTGGATCTCTGAGATGAGGTATTATTATTACTTGGATTATTTACATTATTCGGACTGTTACCCTCATCTTAATTGTCATATTCTCAACGTTTCGGCCGTTATACGCTCTGGCCTTCCTCAGGTGATTGGATCTCTGAGATGAGGTATTATTATTACTTGCATTATTTACATTAATCGGACTGTTAACCTCATCTTAATTGTCATATTCTCAACGTTTCGGCCGTTATACGCTCTGGCTTTCCTCAGGTGATAGGATCTCTGAGATGAGGTATTATTATTACTTGCATTATTTACATTATTCGGACTGTTACCCTCATCTTAATTGTTATATTCTCAACGTTTCGGCCGTTATACACTCTGGCCTTCCTCAGATGATTGGATCTCTGAGATGAGGTATTATTATTACTTGCATTATTTACATTATTCGGACTGTTACCCTCATCTTAATTGTCATATTCTCAACGTTTCGGCCGTTATACGCTCTGGCCTTCCTCAGGTGATTGGATCTCTGAGATGAGGTATTATTATTACTTGCATTATTTAGATTTTCGGACTGTTACCCTCATCTTAATTGTCATATTCTCAACGTTTTATCTTCATCTTCATTTGGATCCTGAGATGATTTATTATTACAAACATTATTCGGACTGTTACCCTCATCTTAATTGTCATATTCTCAACGTTTCGGCCGTTATACGCTCTGGCCTTCCTCAGGTGATTGGATCTCTGAGATGAGGTATTATTATTTTCGATTTACTTATGCTCTCTTTTATCTTCATCATTTTATATTCAAAACGCTTCGTTCACAGAAGGTGATCGGTTTCGAGCTGGATCTTTTAAAGAAGAAAAAAAAAAAAATAAAGAAAAGAAAAAGGGAAATGGAAATAACTGAGACATCCGGAAGTGGCATGGCATGTGGAACTAGAACAGTCTACCCCGATGGACGAAATAATGGGTTCGGATCGAAATTCCAATCACGTGAAGAAGCCCGGAGCGTACAACGGCCGAAACGTTGTCAGTATGGCAATGAAGATGAAAATAAAAGACCGAATAATATAAATAATTGTTATGGTCCGGTTCCTTGTACCACGGTGATAGTCCAAAGGTAGAACCAATAAAGAAGAACTCGAACACAGGTATGGAATAACACAGATATATTACAAACAGGAATATATACAGAGAAGTAGAAAGTGTTGGTACGAACAATCAGGTTTAGTAGAGAGAACAATGTAGTCTCGACCAGTATCACTATTCCAATGTCTTGCAGTAATTGTCTGAATGCGACTCTGTTTCGGACTGCCTCTGACTCGACTCTCGATTCGACTTTAACTACTATTGATATTCAGTCCTTGTACCACGGGGTGTCATCAAGCACAACCGGTTTAAAGGAGAACTCGAACACAGGGCTGGAATAAAACAGATATATTGAACCCGGAATATATACGGAGAAGTTCAAGGTCGAGTATAAACAATCCCGAAAGAGAATCAATGCCCTTCGACCGTAGCCTATTTCGGTCTCCTCCCGCTCGAAGGCAGAGAGTTCAACCGAACAGCTGGTCGACTAAGATCGACTTGAACGACTGACGATATTCAGTCACCCCACCCTCGGGCATCATATGACACAAGGTCGGTTTTTATTGTGGGTTCTCCGAGCCCGTGGGCTCGGCCCTCAAAAATATGCCCATTGAACCCGTATAAACGGGTTCAGGGTCAGTTTACCTTCCCGAACGGGACTCCACCCCTCGGCGTAGCCCTGCTCGGGTTCCTCTCCGCCCGAAGGCAGAAAGTTCAACCGAACTGGTCGGTTCAGATCGACTTGAACGACTGACTATATTCAGTCGTCCCCCACCACTCGGGCATCATGTGACACAAGGTCCTTATTTATTGTGGGTTTTCCGAGCCCGTAGGCTCGGCCCTCAAAAAATAGCCCAATTTGAACCCGTATAAACGGGTTCAGGGCCAGTTTACCTTCCCGAACGGGACTCCACCCCTCGGCGTAGCCCTGCTCGGGTTCCTCTCCGCCCGAAGGCAGAAAGTTCAACCGAACTGTCGGTTCAGAAGTGAACGACAGACTCCCTGCCTACTCCTGAGGCGCAGTATTTTTTAAGTATGGAATAGTCCATTGTTATTATTATGGGTAAGATCGCATAATAATAATATTAGTGAACTGTGTCGTAGCAGACATTTTTTTTCTTGTCAAAATCCTTCTTACCCATATCTTCTCTGGAGCTTCTCTTATATATATATATCGAAATTCTCGACTCTCTGCGTTTACTTGTGATCACATTTGCAACAGACTTGAAGTGGGAAATTATATGAAATTGCTTCGTCTACTGCTTGGATAAAATTTTGGTTCACACTGTTCTTTTTTTCATGTGTATTCCTCATTTATAAATCCGAAATTGGTCTGCGCATTGAGTATTGGTACCATCTGCTGCTCTCAAGATTCTTAGCAAAATTAAAAGAAGGGTCTGCAATGCCATCGATCTTGACCTGACATATCGACTTCAATCCCTTCCTCATCAACGTGACATGACTTCCCTTTGTCTTATTAACAGATACTTTCATGGCAATGGTCCTGATGCACTTTTCTGATTCGTGTCTCGACGACGTGAATTGAAGGATGCTGGTAGATTGGCAATTAGGTCTCCCGGTTTTAATTTTGAACTAGCTAGATGCTATCGTATGCAATATTCTGAACGGTTTTTATTTTCGACTATTTTCGATTTCTTACTTGCGTACATCCTACAATTTTCAAAGATTTATACTCAACGACAACCGACGTCTTTTGTATTCATAAACACAATGTTTTTATTGTCCTTTTCCTCTCGTTCCTTTCACTGCCGGTAACCCCTTGAGATGTCTCCTTGCTTGGGGTGAAAATGATGACAAAAAAAAAAAAAAAAAAAAAAAAAAAAAAGACAAAAATAAATTTATTCAAACCAGACCACACGGTTTGGTTGATTATGTCAAAGGGATCCCCCGTTACATTCATCAACAGTTTAGAAATGAATAAAAAAAAAACCATAATCCCAGCAGGCGGGAGAGATAGATTTCATTAGACAGAGAGTGTGTATTTGATCAACGCGAGTTATATATACGAATGGGTGTAATGCCGAAACAATATCATTGTTTGATCCAAGTGAGGTTACGTTGTGATTATTTCCATAGTTCTCAAGGCCGTACTTTCATATTTTCTTAGTTGTCAATCTCGGTACCTCATTATTTCCTTAGCTGTCAAACATGGTAACTTATTTATTTTGCTGTCAAACCCGAAACCTCATTATTTCCTTAGCTGTCAAATCCGGTACCTCATTATTTCCTCAGCTGTCAAACTCGGTGCCCCATTATTTCCTTAGGTATCAAACCCGGTACCTCATTATTTCCTTAGGTGTCAAACTCGATACCTCATTATTTCCTTAGGTGTCAAGCATGGTAACTTATTTCCTTAGCTGTCAAACCCGGTACCTCATTATTTCCTTAGCTGTTAATGATGATAACTTATTTCCTTAGCTGTCAAACCCGATACCTCATTATTTCTTTCGCTCTCAATCCTGGTAGCTCATTATTTCCTCAGCTGTCAAACCCGGTGGCCCCATTATTTCCTTAGATGTCAAACCCGCTACCTCATTATTTCCTTAGCTGTCAAACCCGCTAACTCATTATTTCCTTAGCTGTCAAACCCGCTACCTCATTATTTCTTTCGCTATCAATCTTGGTAGCTCATTATTTCCTCAGCTGTCAAACCCGATAGCTCATTATTTTCTTTTCTGTCAAACCCTTAGCTGTCAAACATGGTACTTTATTATTTCCTTAGATGTTAAACACGATACCTCATTATTTCTTTAGCTGTTAAACCCAATATTCCATTGTTTCCTTTGCTGTCAAACCCGGTACCTCATTATTTCCTTGGCTGTTAAGCTCTGTACCTTATTTTTTTCCTTTGTCGGTCAACGAAATAGGAGGTGGGAGGAATAAGAATAAGGGGAATAGATAAACATTGATCCTTAATGTATTATAGTCATGGGAAGCATCCGCACGGGAGCCTATTTTACAAAGCAGCAGCTCTTTGCAAATAGCTGAATGGGACTTTCTTTTTGAATTTGAAATACGTGGCAGATATGGGTGATTTGGCTCCGTGGGAACAAGATACTGTGACCGTGCTGTAAAGGTCTAAACTGGCTGAGCGAACGTATAAAGATCGTCTTAACATTCGCCAGGGAACACAACAATAGAGCAACGACAGACTCGCAACGTTTCGTCTGTGGGAAAGGCGTTGCAGTGTGGAAGATCATGGCTTCCAAAGCCCAAGAGCGTGTCAAGGATTTTGAACTCCGTCAAAGACTGCAAAGTGGGGATTGGGTAGCGAGACTCCCTTTTGTACTCGAACAATCTATGCACGGCTTTATTTTATTTTTTTTTTTCAAAGATTTAATCTGACGTCTCTCTGTCTGACATAAGCATATGGAATCATTTAATATTTCTTTATGAAACATCTCCCAAATCTGGGCCTCAACGAAGCGTGTTTCGAAAAGACAAGATATGGTTCGAAGAGATAAGATAAGCAAAAAGCATTTCGCAGCACCATACAGTTTCCTCCACACTTGTCAATAATTTGGCAATCATTCAACAATGACCACTGTAGACTTGTAGCCACAAGTCTATAGACAATATTCCCTTAAATATTTATCCAGAGTAGACGCCAGAATATTACGTTTTTTTTACCTCTTGTAAAATATAATCTATAAATCAGATAAAATACGATATTAAAACAATGAATAATGATGACAATATATTGTAATATAAATTTTGAGACGTACAAAAAATTTGTTATCTTTAGAGATCTAAGCTCAGGAGATTAACAAAACTAACTAATAATAAAATAGAACATTTATAACAATATACTCTAATGAAAGTTATGTAATGGATAAAAGATTCATTTTACTGTAGATCTTATTAGGCAGAATAAGAGATGACCAACAATTGGTTTGGTTTGTTTTGTTTTACGGCATCAACCTCACCGAGTTATTTAATGCCGACAAGATTTTTATTGCTGATAATATTTTTATCTATCTATCTATCTATCTATCTATCTATCTATCTATCTATCTATCTATCTATCTATCTCAGTATATATTGGTTTGGTTTGTTTTGTTTTACGTCATATCAACCTCAATGGGTTATTTAAAACCGACAAGATTTTTATTGCTGATAATATTTTTTATCTATCTATCTATCTATCTATCTATCTATCTATCTATCTATCTATCTATCTATCTATCTCAGTATATATTGGTTTGGTTTGTTTTGTTTTTACGTCATATCAACCTCAATGGGTTATTTAAAGCCGACAAGATTTTTTTTTGATAATAATTTTTTATCTATCTATCTATCTATCTATCTATCTATCTATCTCAGTATATATTGGTTTGGTTTGTTTTGTTTTTACGGCATCAACCTCACCGAGTTATTTAATGCCGACAAGATTTTTATTGCTGATAATATTTTTATCTATCTATCTATCTATCTATCTATCTATCTATCTATCTATCTATCTATCTATCTCAGTATATATTGGTTTGTTTTGTTTTGTTTTACGGCATATCAACCTCAATGGGTTATTTAATACCGACAAGATTTTTATTGCTGATAATATTTTTATCTATCTATCTATCTATCTATCTATCTATCTATCTATCTATCTATCTATCTCAGTATATATTGGTTTGTTTTGTTTTGTTTTACAGCATATCAACCTTAATGGGTTATTTAATGCCGACAAGATTTTTTATTGCTGATAATATTTTTGTCTATCTATCTATCTATCTATCTATCTATCTATCTATCTCCGTATATATTGGTTTGGTTTGGTTTGTTTTACGGCATATCAACCTCACCGAGTTATTTAATGCCAACAAGATTTTTATTGCTGGTAATATTCTTTTCAAAAAGTATTGCTGGTAATTTTTTTTACCACAAATGTATTGCTGGTATTAAAACCAATTTTTAAATATTTACAGTGTTTTGAGCCCATTTTGGGGGTGAACTATTTGCCCATATCTGGAAGCCCCTAACAGGTGCTACCACCCCGGGTCCTGGCAACACCAGCAATTAAGAGGTGGTTCCACGCTCCTCAAAACTTCCTGATCCGAGGTCTTGCCATCGGATGTAGTTTATCGTCATACACAGGACGCGGATGTTGTTTATTGTCTTACCCAGGGCGCGGATGTAGTTTATCGTGACCAACAATAACTAATAATAAAATTGAACAATTATAACAATATAGACTGTAATAAAAGTTATGTGACGGATAGAAGATTCGTTCCTACCGTAGATCTTATTAGGCACAATAAGAGATTAACAATAATAACTAATAATGTAATAAAGGCATACTTAAACATATATGCACATCCGCCTTAAAGTTTAATAAATTAATTATATGATGAGTTCGGAAGAGGACAGACGTACTCAACATTTGATGATTTGGCGGTAATAAATCGCTTAAAGGTTTTAGGCAGTTTTGATCAACATTTCTTTTTATGGTTAGCCATAAGCAATTGTAAATATAGGACTATGCCACACTTAAATAAAATAATAACAATAATAATATTTATTAAGAATTTATTATAGGACATACCAAGTTTTACGGAAACATTATCGACAATTATGTATTTAGTTACGTAACAAATAAATAAAAATAATATAAATTTTGATGCTATATTCGATTTGTTGTTATGTATTTTTCATTTTCGCCTTTGTTATTGACAGCATTTTAGAATATTTTGGCTGCAATGTTAAATTTTCTAAGATGAACAAACTGAAACTATTTTGTTTACACTTTGTTACCTCTCTTTTCCGTTGTTGTTTTTAGATCACTTTCTTCCAGTCATTTTGATGGGTAATAGCAAAATTCTGAAGTTTAGAATGATAAAAAATAAAATCTGTAAAAAGGAATATTTTAAATTAATATACGACCCAAAATAAAATGCTTTTGACAAAAAAACCTTAATGATTTCACTATAATTATGTAACAATAATGTAATCTATAGTTTATGTTACTTCATCTCATTGAATAGTTACGAACTATAAACGTAAACTGAGCTTGAAATATTATGTAATTGTTGTGGTAAGAATCCACCTACTTTGCATAGTGGAGTACCGACCACATAAATATGGTGGGTACCGGGAAGACGAGGGGAGGAATCAAGAGATTCAATCCAGAGACTCTGCCCGATTGCGACTAAGTCAACACATTCTCCAGGAACGGTCTTCCCAAGAATATACAAAAGACTATATGTAAATATTTTGTACACTTTCTTGTTTCAATACATTTTGTTCTAAGTACATTTTGTGTTGTATTATTATTCCATGCATTAGTCAAGTTTCAACAGTAATAAGCTCGAATCTTTTGTGAAAAACTTGGATATGATATAATGAATAATTTACATCGAAAAAAGCAAAAAAAGAAAAAAAGATAAAAAGCATCTCCCTAAGAAAAAGATACCTCTGAATTTAAAATTTTTAAGTTCGTAACGGAAGGCTAAAATAATTAGTAGTAAAACCAAAAAATTAATATATAAACTCGAATAGATAGATAGACATATATAGAGGACGATTGAAAAGTAACACGTCATTTTAAAATACTTATAATTTATTTATTAAATATAATTTTTACAAGAGGAAAGCGTTTAAATGAGGTTTTATTTAAAATTCGATATGGGCTCCAGATTTCGCTCCCAGCTTCTTGAGCCGCCCATGAATTGCGTCAAGTAATCTCACCAGGAATTCTTGTGATATGGAAGACATTGTATTCGCCCCTTCAAGTTCTTTCAAAATCTTGGTTTGGCAGAGTAGACATTCTCCATTAACCAACCCCAAAGAAAAAAGTCACACGATGTTAAGCCATGACTGACAAGTCATACGTAAAATATGGAGTTGTTTTTCAATCACCCTGCTGTATATAGATTGATACATATGAACAGACTAATATATATATATATATATATAAATTCATGAATCATTCATACAAAAAACAAATATAGAGGTTAATGATTTAAATGGCGAGAATACATCATCGCAAACAATATAAATAAGATACACCAACCCGGAACCTGTATATAAATGATATGATCCCTGTTTACAAATTCCAGTTGCATTAGGTCTTTTTAATTTTTTACAAGCTTTCGTCTGTTCCTACAGACATCCTCAGGTATGGAAATAGATTTTGTTCTTGTTTTTACTTCTCGGTAATAAGAGAACAACGAAAATAGAGATGTAATCCGAAAACATCAATGTGAATCCAGAGCAAATAACATATATATATATATATATATATATATATATATATATAGATAGATAGATAGATAGATAGATAGATAGATAGATATAGATATGAACAGAATGGGACATATATGAACAGAATTAGATAAATAGATAAATGAAATGAATATATATATATATATATATATATATATATATATATATATATATATATATATATATATATATATATATATAGAGAGAGAGAGAGAGGACGTGAACAGATGGACGTGAATATATATATATATATGTGTGTGTGTGTGTGTGTGTGTGTGTGTGTGTCCGTATGTATTGCTATATTGCTGTCTCTTTTCAAAGGGAAACAGAAGGAAAGAAGAAGAAAACAAGTCCAGTCATTGTTGCGGAGAGTGAATTGACCATTAATCGATATGGCCTCTACTGGTCAGCTTGATGAAATCTTAGCGGTTGGGGGTAAAACGAATATTAGGATGGTCAATACAATAGTAATTATTGACTGACCGCGTACGTGTGGCGCAGAGATATGACAAGAAATCAGAAGAGACACTACTGGGCGCGAGTCTGACCAAGATAATGTCCTGTGTGTTCGAGATAATATTCATTCAGTATAATTCTCTATTCGACGTTAATACGAATACTGCGCGAATGTAGTACGAAATGTTACTGCTGCCCTTTGTGAGTGGTACATTTTGTGTGTTAGTGTACAAAACAACTTTGGTGAGATGTAAGTTCCACCCAAGCAGTTTCTTCCCACGAGCCACTGCCTTGTGGGATCGACTCCTAAGATGTTGCTTTACCGATCACTACAATCGTACCCTGTTCAAGTCTAGGGTTAACCGTTATCTTCTACAGGTAATCACTTAATGTCTAGTTCTTACTCTGTAATGCTCTAACTCGAGTGGCACTCAAGTCTTGTATAGGGTGAACATCATTGTAAAAAAAAAAAAAAAAAAAGGGTTTACGTTTAGTAATGTAAGCTTTCTTTTTCCTTATTGTGTGTCTTCGTGCTTCGACAATTTTTATCTTCTAAAATCCATATTCGACACTTACTGTCATCCATATAACGCGACTGTCCAACCCCGTTTCTTCTGTGTGGTCAACCCAGTCGTTCACCCCCTGACCACTGTCCCGTAATGTTAAATTGTAGCTGAAAAGTGCGATGTTCAAACAAATGACATTTGGTTTATTTTGTTTTACGGCATATCAACGTCAATGGCTTATTTAATGCCGACAAGATTTTTTAGGATAGGTTCGTATGAATAGAATATGTATTCTTTGCAAAAAGAATCTATTTTTAGATCAGATTTTATGGACGTAATTTTGCAAAGAGGGTTTTTGGCAAGAGTCAAATGTATTACTGGCAATAGTTTTTTTTTTTTTTGCAAAAATATATTACTGGAATTTTTACTATGAAAATCTATTTTTATACTTTCATAGGTTTTTTAAAACCCAGTTTAGAAATTTAACTATTTTGCCATAGCAGGGACCTTTAACAAGTACTACGACGCCGGGTCAGGGTGGACCTGAGAACAACAGCAATTAAAAGGTGATTCTACGCTCCTCAAACTCTCCCGAAAAGAGGCCTTGCTGCCGGATGTAGTTTATCGTCATACCCAGGAGCCCTGGGCACAGGAACATTTCCTAGAAAAAAACAAAACAAATAAACATCTACCTAAGTGTAAGAACGTAAATAGGTTTCTAGTCAGACAGAAGAGTCCATTTTGATGGCTGTAACGCTTAGGCCAATGGAAAAAGGACCGAATTTTGAGAGATTGTTATCTGTTACGTGATATCTGTCCTCCTGTATGTCATCAAATGCTGGAAAATCTCCTCAAAGATGAAGAAGAGCCTTGAAGATGCTGAAGATAACATGGACCGAACATGAGGCTTTGGAAAAAAATGGAAACAAAAAGGAAACTTATACTTAACATCAGGAAGAAGCAATTGAAATTTCTGGGTCACGTAATGAGAAAGGAAGGCTCGGTAAACCTGATACTCACAGGACAGACTGAAGGAAAGATGGACGGAGGAAAGTAACGCGAAACATAATTAATAAGCTTCAGTAAATGGATGGTACAACAGGTTTATTTTGTTTCACGGCATATCAACACATCAATGGGTTATGTAATGCCGACAAGATTATTAGGATAGGTTCGTTATGAATAGAATATGTATTCTTTGAAAAAAATCAGTTTGTAGATCAGGTTACATTGATGTATTTTTGTAAAGTGTTAGTGCTATAAGTTTTTTTTTATCCTTACTGTGTGTCTTCGTATTTCGACAATTTTTATCTTCTCAAATCCATATTCGACACTTACTGTCATTAATATAACGCGACTATCCGACCCCATTTCTTCTGTCTGGTTAATCCCGTTGTTCGCCCCTGCCCACTGTCCCACGATGTTAAAGTTTAGCTGAAAGTGCGGTGTTAAAAATAAATGGCATTTGGTTTATTTTGTTTTAGGGCATATCAACCTCAATGGGTTATTTAATGCCGACAACATTTTTAGGATAGATTCGGATGAATAGAATATGTATTCTTTGGTTTAGATTGGTTTGGTTTATTTTGTTTTACGGCATATCAACCTCAATGGGTTATTTAATGCCGACAACATTTTTAGGATAGATTCGTACGAATAATAAATGTATTCTTTGTAAAAGAATCAATTTATAGATCAGGTTTCATTGACATAATTTTGTAAAGAGAGTTTTTGTCGAGATTCGAATGTATTGCTGGTAATATGTTTTTAAAAAAACATATTGCTGGTATTTTTAATATAAAACTATAATATATATATATATATATATATATATATATATATATATATATATATATATATATATATATATATAAAAAACTTTTTACACTTTCATAGGGCTTTCACCCCACTTTCAAGATTCACTGTTTGCCCATAGCTAGTAGCGTAACAGGTGCTACCACTCCGGGTCGAGGTGAACCTGGGATCAACAGCAATTAAAAAGAGGTCCCACGCATCTCAAAACCTCTCGATCAGAGGTATTGCTGCCGGATGTAGTTTATCGTCAGACCTAGGACAAAAACAAGTGAGTTTAGACGGATTCATACTTGTGAACATAAAAAGTGTGTGGCTATTAAGCGGTATAAAACATTTGGGGAGACTACGTATAGCTAAGAAAACCACCTCAAAGAAAATTCTGGAAAATAGTTTTTAAGAATTATTTGTCTATGTTCATGATTAACAAAATGATAAAAAAATTGCAGTAACGCATTTTGCCTCCTAAAAGAACTTAAAACATAAAGTAATGTTTTTATTAATTGAATTATAGTTGGAAATATCATTTAAAACCGAATCCCCTGAAGAACGGAAATTTTACCAGGAAACTTCGAAGTCGGGGTAAAATTGATATTTAAAAAGTATAATAATAATAATAATATATATATATATATATATATATATATATATATATATATTTTTTATATATATATATGTGTGTGTGTGTGTGTGTGTGTGTGTGTGTGTATAGTGACACGAGGGAAAATATACTTAGCCGACGCATTTTGTCTTCTAAAGGGTTTTATCAAATCAAAACGTCGAAACGTCGGCTAAGTTTAATTTTCCTCTAGACTCTTTATTCATTTTATCTCTTCTACATATATACTCTATATGAGAATACTTACATACACACACAACACACACACATCAATCACACACACACAAATGCAATAGGTACTTTTCAGCATAAATTTTCGATACCTAAGTTTAAAATGAATTTTTTAAAATGAAAAAAACATTCTTGAAGATTTCATTTTAGCTTTAATTGAAAGTTTAATAATTAAATCTATTATTTCCCTAAGTAAAGAATTCTGGTGTATTTCAGATAGAAACTATATACATTGGAATGTCAAATTTAATTTTGAATTCTTAAATTTTCTTAAAAACGACCATTTTCTTAATTTTAAGAAATTTGTAAACAAACAAAAATTTATCGATTTTAAAAATATTTAAAAAAATTTCTGACACGTTATTTTAGTAAAATTAGAAAATTTAAAGTTAAATTAATCTGATTTAAAAGAAATATTACTTACCTATAGCATAAAAATGTAATATACAACCAATTTATTAACGATTGGTACTGTTCATTTGTCTGAAGAAATGAAATTTTTCTGATGAATAATGAATTTTTACAAGAATTTTTTTTTATTTTAATTATAATAATTTATAATAGTTTAAAATCGTGTAAAATTCAATATTGGGCTATTTCCTCGATGTGATATAGTAATTAAGTGGAAACGAAATTTACGAATCCAAAATTGCAAAGATTGATGAACGTAGTTGTGCTATTTTATTTTTAAAATAATTTATTTTGTATTTTTTACTTAATACGTACCTTATTTCCATGTATGGTAGACTGAAATTGCCATTATTATGAAAAGGTCATGTGATCTAAGAGTTCTGTTCCTTTATTCTAATAAATAAATATAACAGTAAAACTAAAAAAAAAAAAGCATTCACTCAGATTTCTAATAATTTTCATTTATGGTCATCCGTAGTAGCTGTCATCGTTCGTCAATCAACACTAATCAAATTTTTGATCAAATGAACAGTACCAATCGTTAATAAATTGGTTGTATATTACATTTTTATGCTAGAAGTAAGTAATATTTCTTTTAAATCAGATTAATTTAACTTTAAATTTTCTAATTTTACTAAAATAACGTGTCAGAAATTTTTTTAAATATTTTTAAAATCGATAAATTTTTGTTTGTTCACAAATTTCTTAAAATTAAGAAAATGGTCGATTTTAAGAAAATTTAAGAAATCAAAATTAAATTTGACATTCCAATGTATATAGTTTCTATCTGAAATACACCAGAATTCTTTACTTAGGGAAATAATAGATTTAATTATTAAACTTTCAATTAAAGCTAAAATGAAATCTTCAAGAATGTTTTTTTCATTTTAAAAAATTCATTTTAAACTTAGGTATCGAAAATTTATGCTGAAAAGTACCTATTGCATTTGTGTGTGTGTGATTGATGTGTGTGTGTTGTGTGTGTATGTAAGTATTCTCATATAGAGTATATATGTAGAAGAGATAAAATGAATAAAAAGAGTCTAGAGGAAAATTAAACTTAGCTTTAATTCCTTTGTAAATAAGTTCTGAAAATTTCATTAAAATCGGACAATTACTTAATTTTTACAAGAATTTCAAAATCAATGTGTTTTCAACGGAAAAAAGCGCAAAAAAACCTCTCATTTTCATGTCACCACAATGACGTAATCAAAAGAAAATTTAACCAAAATTTCGAACGTGTTAGAAGGGATTGAAAAATTTCAAAAAATAATAGAAAAATACTTTGGTCTTTCATCTTAATAATACCATAAACATTTTGACGATAAAAATTTTTTTCGTTAAGTTTTTGGCCTTTTCATTACGCTATGCTGTTTTCCCGCGAAAAAGTGGAGGTACGCTTGTAAATTTTAATTTTAATATATGATTATTAATAGAATATTCAGTTTAGATTAAATCCCTAATTTTCTGTGGAGAAGTTAAATATTTAAATTGCTAGCAAGAATTTAATCTAATTTATTTGTGGAGTTTTTATTTTAGACATATAAATTACTATCAAACGTTAAGATCTGTGTTTATATAAATTGCTAAAGCCATACCACCCTTCTCCTTCCTTGCTTCAAAACCCTACGACCATCACTTATTTCTTATCTCTTTACTTTCCCACTTTTTCTTTTACACTTCTGCTTTTTCTTTTCGTAGGTGAAATACGGTAGACGGATACCTTATGAGTGAAAATTGTCAGATTGGGTATACGAAAAACTTATGAATGAAATTTGGTAGACAGAACACTTGTCGGTGAAACTGGGTGTACGGAACCCTTTTGAGTGAAATTTGGTAGACGGAATTCTTGTGGATGAAATTGGGTATACGGTACCCGTATGAATGAAATTTGTTAGACGGAACACTTGTGGGTGAAATTGGGTATACGGCAACCTTATGAGTGAAATTTGTCAGACGGAACTCTTTTGGGTGAAATTGGGTAGACTGAACCCTTATTAGTGAAAGTTGGTAGACGGAAATCTTCAGGGTGATATTGGGTGTACGGAACACTTATGAGTGAAATTTGTTAGACGGAATTCTTGTGTGTGAAATTGGATAGACGGTACCCTTATGAGTGAAATTTGTCAGACGGAACTCTTGTGGGTGAGATTGGGTATACGTACCCTTATGAGTGAAATATGGAAGACGAAACTGTTATGGGTGAAATTGCGTAGATGGAACCCTTATGCGTGAAATTAGTCAGACGGAACTCTTGTGGGTGAAATTGGGTATACGGTACCCGTATGAATGAAATTTGGTAGACGGAACACTTGTGGGTGAAATCGGGTATACAGCAACCTTATGAGTGAAATTTGTCAGACGGAACTCTTGTGGGTGAAATTGGGTATACGGTACCCTTATGAGTGAAATTTGGTAGACGAAACTCTTGAGGGTGAAATTGGGTTGACTGAACCCATACTAGTGAAAGTTGGTAGACGGAAATCTTCAGGGTGATATTGGGTGTACGGAACCCTTTTGAGTGAAATTTGGTAGACGGAACTCTTGTGCGTGAAATTGGGTAGACGGAACACTTATGAGTGAAATTTGTTAGACGGAATTCTTGTGGGTGAAAATATGTAGACAGAACCCTTAATAGAGAAATTTGGTAGACGGAACTCTTGTGGGTGAAACTGCGTGGAAGGAACCCTTATGAGTGAAATTTGTCAGACGGAACTCTTGTGGGTGAAATTAGATATACAGAACAATTATGAGTGAAATTTGGTAGACGGATCTCTTGCGGGTGAAATTGCGTATACGGAACCCTTATAAGTGAAATTTGTCAGACGGAACTCTTGTGGGTGAAATATCGTATATGGAACCCTTATGAGTGAAATTTGTCCGAGGGAAATCTTGTGGGTGAAATTGGGTATACGGAACACTTATGAGTGAAATTTGGTAGACGGATTTCTTGTGGGTGAAATTGGGTATATGGAACCCTTATGACTGAAATTTGTCAGACGGAACTCTTGTGGGTGAAATTGGCCATACGGAACACTTTTGAGTGAAATTTGGTAGACAGAACTCTTGTGGGTGAAATTGGGTATACGGAATCCTTATGAGTTTAATTTGGTAGACGAAATTGTTGTCGGTGAAATTGGGTAGATGGAACCCTTATGGATGAAATTTGGTAGACGGAATTCTTGTGGGTGAAATTGGGTATTCCAGGACAATTATGGGTTAAATTTTGCAGACGGATCTCTTGTGGTTGAAATTGGGTAGTCGGAAGCCTTATGAGTAAAATTTGGTATACGAAACTGTTGTGGGTGAAACTGGGTAGATGGAACCCTTACGGATGATATTTGGTAAACGGAGTTCTTGTGGGTGAAATTGGGTATACGGAACCATTATTGGTGAAATTTGGCCGACGGAACTCTTGTGGGAGAAATTGGGTAGACTGATGCATTATGAGTAAAATTAGTTTGACCGAAACCTTATGAGTGAAATTTGTCAGACGCAAATATTTTGGGTGAAATTGGTTAGACGGAACCCTTATGCGTGAAATTTGGTAGACGGAACTTTTGTTGGTGAAATTGTGTAGAAGGAACCCTTATGAGTGAAATTTGCTAGACGGAATTCTTGTGTGTGAAATTGGGTATACGGAACCATTATGGGTGAAATTTGGCAAACGGAACTCTTGTGGGTGAAATTGGTTTGACGGAACCCTTACGAGTAAAATTTAATTGACGGAACTCTTTTGGGTGAAATTAGCTAGTCGGTACCCTTGTGAGTGAAATTTGTCAGACGGAACACTTGTGGATGAAATTGGGCATACGATAACCTTATGACTGAAATTTTGTAGACGGAACTCTTTTGGGTGAAATTGGATGGACGGAACTCTTATTGGTGAAACTGTCAGACGGAAGTCTGGTGGGTGAAATTGGGTATACGGTACCCTTATGAGTGAAATTTGGTAGTCGAAACTCTTGTGGGTGAAATTGGGTACATGGAACCATTATGAGTGAAATTTGTCAATCGGAACACTTGTGGGTGAAAATGTTTAGACGGAACCCTTATACGCGAAAATTGGTAGACGGAATTCTTGTGGGTGAAATTGGGCATACGAAACCATTATGGGTGAAATTTGGCTGACGGAACTCTTTTTACTCATTTTACTCATAAGGCTTCCGTCTACCCAATTTCCCATTGGGTAGACGGAAGCCTTATGAGTAAAATTAGTTGGAAGGAACTCTTTTGGGTTTAATTGTGTAGACGGAAACCTTATGAGGGAAATTTGTCAGACGGAACTCTTGTGGGTGAATATTGGTTAGACGGAACCCTTATGCGTGAAATTTGGTAGACGGAATTCTTGTGGGTGAAATTGGGTATACGGAACCCTTACGAGAGAAATTTAATTGACGGAACGTTTTGGGCGAAATTGGATCGACGGAACCCTTACTGGTGAAGTTTGTCAGACGGAACTCTTGTGGGTGAAATTGGGTATAAGGTACCCGTATGAGTGAAATTTGATAGACGGAACTCTTGTGGGTGAAATTGGATAGACGGAACCCTTATGAGTGAAATTTGTCAGATAGAACTCCTGTGGGTGAAATAGGGTATACGGTACCCTTATGAGTGATAGTTAGTAGACAGAACACTTGTGGGTGAAATTGGGTATACGGTACGCTTAAGAGTGAAATTTGGTAGACGGAAATCTTGTGGGTGAAATTGGTTAGGGGGAAGCCTTATGCCTGAAATTTGTTAGCCGGAACTCTTTTGGGTGAAATTGGATATACATTATTAATATTAATTCATTTGTAAATAAGTTCTGAAAATTTAATTAAAATCGGACAATTACTTAATTTTTACAAGAATTTCAAAATCAATGTGTTTTCAACGAAAAAAAAGCGCAAAAAAACTTCTTATTTTCATGTCACCGCGATGACGTAAACAAAAGAAAATATAACCAAAATTTCGAACGCGTCAGAAAGGATTAAAATATTTCAAAAAATAATTAAAAAATACTTTGGTCTTTCATCTTAATAATACCATAAACATTTTGACGATAAAATTTGATTTTCGTTAAATTTGTGGCCTTTTTCTTTACGCTATGCTGTTTTCCCGCGAAAAAGTGGAGGTACGCTTGTAAATTTTTATTTTTATATATGTTTATTAATAGAATATTCTGTTTAGATTATATCCCTAATTTATTTGTGGAGAAGTTAAATATTTAAATTGCTAGCAATAATTAAATCTAATTTATTTGTGGAGTTTTTATTTTAGACATATAAATTACTATCAAACGTTAAGATCTGTGTTTATATAAATTGCTAAAGCCATACCACCCTTCTCCTTCCTTGCTTCAAAACCCTACGACCATCACTTATTTCTTATCTCTTTACTTCCCCACTTTTTCTTTTACACTTTCTTTTATGAGTGAAAGTTGGTAGACGGAACTCTTGTGGATGAAATTGGGTAGACGGAACCCTTATGAGTGAAATTTGACCAAGGTTTTGAGTGTGCTGGCCTTGTTCCGATTTTTGATCACGTGAGATATCACCCGCTCTCCCAGAAAAAATATATAAACAGAGCATTTACTTAAATATTTGTATCTATAAAAAGAATGTATAAACATAAAAATGTCTTAAAATAATTGTCGGACTTGTCCATTTTATAATGTGTGACGTTATTTGTTTACATTTGGATACGCTTTGAGCAGATATGAATGTACGTGAGAGATTCATAGAAGATTGTAGTTTGAAAGCAGTAAAATCGACCTTGCTAACCGAACGATCCTCCGTGGCTCGATCGGTTAAGGCACGTCAGGTTATATGACGGTTCCGTATAGGATACAGCTTCGATTCCTGTCGGAGGACGAATATTTTGCATGAAAATTTCTCGGACATTCAGGCCGTTAAATGTTATTAATAATGTATATTATAAAACAGAGCATTTATTTAAATATTTGTATCTATAAAAAGAATGCATGCACATAAAAATGTGTTTATATATATATATATATATATATATATAAGGTTAATGGTCAGAGTTGAATCCGACCAGTAAACAATGATATTAAACATACTCAATACACGTAAGAAAAAATTCTCATGTAGAGGTTTTAACTTTAAAAATCAAGAGGTCAGTTTAATCGAATACCTTAGCTTCAAGAAGAAGGAATAGGGGAAGAAAGAAAAAGCAAGTGTATTTTAAATGTATTGCTACGTGATAAATTCCTTTTAATTATCCAGCTTCATATGAACTCAAAAAAATCTTAAGTACATATGAAGCTGGATAAAAAAAGTGTTAGTCTGTGATTCAATTAAAATCGCCTGAAGGCACCCTAAGGTTGAAACCAAGGTATCGGATCGGAGCACCTGAGTTTTAAAGTATATATATATATATATATATATATATATATATATATATATATATATATATAAAAAAAAAAAAGCTCAAACATTAATATTGCGTGGTTATAATTTATTACATTGGAATCGTAATTACGATCCAATTCATGAGACCGACAAATTCAAAAAAGAAATCGGCTCTGGGTATAAAAAACAAAATTTTAGTGAGAGTGAGAGTGTATGTATGGCTGTAGAAGACAAGAGTGAAAGGGAAATGTATGAAAGTACTAGAGAGAGGAACAGGAAGGCCTAAAGGTGAAGGTAGGGATTAAAATTTAACAGAGAGAAGTTTTAAAGAGAGGAGTTAAATAACGGTTTAAATGAGTGAGATACAGATATATATGAATTATTTTTCGATGCATAATTCACTACCGATTTTCTGGCCTAAATTATATATTACACACACACACACACACACACACACACATATATATATATATATATATATATATATTGACCACTAATATTATCAATCTATATATATATATATATATATATATATATATATATATATATATATATATATTAGATGTTATGGATTAAAATAACGTATGAACAAAAAATATATTAATATCTGTTTATACGTTTTTTTTTAAATACAATTTATTTAAGCAAATGTTCTGTTTTTTAATTAAACTGAAATGATTACATGTATCGGCCTGAATTAAATGACGTTTTCCATTTATGAAATACAAGTTCAATTCTTGTCGGAGAACGCAAATTTTTCTACGAAATTTCTCGAACATTCAGTCCGGTAAATGTAATTAATAATATTTACAGAGCATTTACTTAAATAATTTGTATCTATAAAAGTAACGTATCAACAGAAGATATATTAAATAATTGTCCGGATTAATCCATTTCATTATATATATATATATATATATATATATATATATATAAATTATGCTCGTCTGAAAAAACCTTAGGTATTTTGGCTTGTAATTGCACAAACCAATGGCCAATGAAAAATAAGGGATAAAAAAAGAAAGAATTAAGGCCATGGAATTGAATCCATGTTCAGAGTCCAAAGAAAAAAAACCCTCCATAACGAGTAAAGCAAAAGTTACTAAGTAAAGTGCTCAATACACTAAGCAGAGCAAATCTAACTATGAACCTAAAGAGCCAGATAAACCTACCTAGGTTTCACCTACGTGGATCGTCAGTACCCTGAAGATCCGCGTAGGTGAAACCTAGGCAGGTTTGCCTGTCTCTTTAGGTTCATATATATATATATATATATATATATATATATATATATATATATATATATATATATATAATAAGAATAATAATGATTTTCTTTTTAGAAATATGATTCTATCGCCACACAGAAATTTCTGTTTCAAGACTGAAACTAAAGTTGTAAAATTTAGCTATGAACAAGAAACTTAATTGCTGAGAATTATATATAATTAAGTTATGAAGAACTTGGTAAACCAAATTGGTAAATCCAAGGAGGATGAAATCCTGAGAGGTCAATGTGAAGAACAGAGCTAATATTTAATGAACAACAGACACTTTAAGGTACCATTACAATAATTTATTTCGCCAAAATCCTTTTTAAAGGATTTCGGATCATCAGGTAACACTTTTAACAATGAAATGAAATTGTTGGAAGTGTTACCTGATGATCCAAAATCCTTTAAAAAGGATTTTGGTGAAATAAATTATTGTGATGGTACCTTTTAAAGTGGTCTGTTTTTCATTATATATATATATATATATATATATATATATATATATATATATAAATGGAGAAATATACTCTTATGGTGTGGTTTATTTATGGGATAAAGTGCTCAATATCAGAGATAGCGCGTGTGTAAATATAAAAGTGAATGTTGAAGTCAACACTTAGAAGCGATAGGCTGTTTCATGCTAGACCCAATCATCAGGCCAATAGTATTCTGTCGATTGCGTCTAGCATGAAACAGCCTGTCGCCTCTAAATGTTGACTTATAATATTATATATTTATATATATATATATATATATATATATATATATATATATATATATATATATTCGTCTATGGTCACGTGGCCTACTTACATCAATAATGGGATCGCCTGTGTTTGCCCACTGGCGATCTACGTTCAAACTCAAGTGCCGGCAGCGACACTTTATTCCTATATAACAATTCTAGAAGTATTTAAAAACAAATAAAAAATGATTAAAAAACCACATTTAAATATTTTTTTTCTATGCATTTAGAGATTCTTGATTAAATACAAAAGGAAATCTGCAATATTATTGGTCCGAAGCAAGCATCTCGGCTCCAGTCACTTTCCTACTACCATAACGTAGCTACTCCTATGCCTTTTTTTTTTATAAATATTTTTTCTGGCAATTGTTCTGATGGATTTTCCTCTATCGTATCTAAACTCTAGGAATTTAAACGAAGTACTAGACTGGCGGTTATGTCTCATCATCTTACAGCTGAAACGGCTAGATTTAACTGTAAGTTCTATGCTAGCAGTTTCTTCTATCGCACTTCTCGCTTGTGGGATTCTTCCGGTTTCTATCCTTCTAGTCAACTTTGATTTCTAAAAATTTAAATGCAATGCCAATCGTTATCTTCTGTCTCCTAAAGTCCTATTCTTTTATTGTCCTCTATATGTAATAGTGTTTTTTTTCTCCTATTGTCTTACACCCAGAAGCCTCTTGCTTGATGCGCAAATGACCATTCAAATATAAAAGTTGTCTCCCTTGAATTTTCTCTTTTAAGCATTTCACCCCAAGCAAGGCGGGATGCCACTCGTACGCAAGAGTGTGAGCGAGAGTAAAGAGGCGTGATAGAGGAAAGGATGAAGAGAAGGACAGGGAATAGATCAGGGCATCTGGAGATGTCGATTGACATTACATTTCAATTGTTGAAGATTATAGCTATCAGGGAAACAAGTAATAGGAAATGAATTCCACAGACGAGAGGTACGAGAAATGAAGCTATTGGAGTAGAAGAGACAGCCACATTTCACTGTTTCGACCGTGGGACCGTGATGCCAGCCTAGTAGCACGCTTAAATTCATGCAGTCTGGGCACTAGCGAAAGTAGCTCGTCGGAGGAGTTACTCTTAAAGTATTTTTAGAAAAGACAGAGGAAGGCGACGGCACGTCTGTGAGATAGCGACTGTAGACGAGATGCCAGATCAGGGCTAAGAATATTGCATATCCGTCTCTGGATTTTGTCGAGGACTTTAAGGCGAACAACGGAGATACCAGTATATGGCAGCAGTATTCCATGCAAGAGAGAATGGTTGATTTATAGATTTGAAGGATGGACTCGGGAGAGAAAAACTTTTTGGCGTGACACAGGAAACCAGCTTTCCTTGCGGTGGATGAAGCAATTGATTCAATGTAATTGTTCCATCTCAAGTCAGCGGACAGTTTGAGATCAAGCAGTCGCAAAGAGGTGCTCTCGTCGAGTCGAGTTGAGCATCAGAGATTCTAATGGGTGGCAGTTCTTTTTAGAGGCATTAAAGTTAACCAGCCAATTCCTGCACCAGTCAACAACCAATTGGAGGTCCTTTTCGAGACTAACGGCCATGTTAGATTTGTCAGCGATACCAGGAGTAACGGCTATTGAGGCAGGAGTAAATAGTAGTGTCGTCTGTATAGATACCTACTTAGGAACTGATGACATCGGGGAGATCGTTAATGAAGATAAGGAACAGAGTAGGGCCCAGGATAGAGCCTTGGGGAACCCTTGCTTTCGTGAGAAAGGAACTGGAGGAGAATCCGTTAAGGACGACCTTCATTACACGGTTTGGCAGGAATGATTGCATTAAGTCAAATAATCTACCTGAAATTCCGTATCCCTTAATCTTACGAAGGAGGCCGGCATGCCTGACACATTTTTGACTGAGTTAAGATTCGATTTAACGATTTCAGTGAAACCGTTTTACGGAAAAATGGCATTCACTCTTATGAATCGGGTTTTTGCAAGGGATGTTGTATACGCAGTTTTTGGTCACGGTAACCTTTCTCGGTTGAGGTGCTCTCGTATAAATGTCTGTTTTTGATCTGATAGCGAGCGACGATGTACGCTTCGACGTGTATTTTGAGCGGTCGTATTCCCTAAATATATGCATTCGTCATGACACCCCCACCCTGACAAAAAAAAAAAAATAAAAAAATAAAATAAAAAACAACAAAAAAAAAAAGAAAAAAAAAGAAGCAAAACAAAAAAAATAACACAGAAATTCAATCAGTATTACTTTGGTCAATCCCAGAATTCTACACTGACCGTGCTCGATCGCCCACGTATAAAATGGCGTCGTCAGTCCCATCTATTCTCGTCGTCTCTCTTTCGGGAATTCGTTTTGCCATTTCCGACTAACTGGCAACAAAATGACGGCGGCAATTTCCATCTCCGGTCAGTCAGTAAAAAAAACAAAAACTTGAAATATCCGGGAAAAGCAAAAACAGGGAATAAAAAAAACAAAAACAAAACAAAAAACAACAACAAATAAACAAAAAAAAAGAGAGATAGATAGAGAAGAATGAAAAACTAGTTGGGAAAGAAAACGGAAAGGTGAATGAGTTTGAAGGAGGAAGGAACATTAAATAAAGTAAATAAATAAAGAGAGACAATGATAAATGAAAGAGACAGAGACAAGAATGTTTCGAAAAGAAAGAAGAAAAGAAAAAAGAACGGAAAGAAATAATGAAAGGCAAAGATGCAAATACGAGAAGGGGGTGAAGAAAGAAAGAAAGAAAGAAAGAAAGAAAGAAAGAAAGAAAGAAAGAAAGAAAGAAAAAGAACAGGAAGGAAGGTGTATTTAAAGAAAGAAAGAAAGAAAGAAAAGGAGGGAAGGTGTGTTGAAAGAAAGAAAGAACAGGAAGATATGTTTAGAGAAAGAAAGAAAAAAGAACAGGAATGAAGGTGTGTTGAAAGAAAGAAAGAAAGAAAGAAAGAAAGAAAGAACAGGATGGAAAGTGTGTTTAAAGAAAGAAAGAAAGAAAGAAAGAAAGAAAGAAAGAAAGAAAGAAAGAAAAAGAACAGGAAAGAAGGTGTGTTTAAAGAAACAAAGAATGAAAGAACAGGAAGAAAGAAAGAAAGAAAAAAACCCGATGGTACTGAAAGAAAAGTGCAAACGCAAGAATCAGAAGAAAAACGAAAAAGAAAAATGAAAGAAAAGAAAAATAGTGAAAAAACGGCGGAAATTAATGAATGAAATACGAAGAAGAGAAATGGAAAGAAAGAAAGAAAGAAAGAAAGAAAGAAAGAAAGAAAGAAACCCGATGGTACTGAAAGAAAAGTGCAAACGCAAGAATCAGAAGAAAAACGAAAAAGAAAAATGAAAGAAAAGAAAAATAGTGAAAAAACGGCGGAAATTAATGAATGAAATACGAAGAAGAGAAATGGAAAGAAAGAAAGAAAGAAAGAAAGAAAGAAAGAAAGAAAGTGTTATAATGCTCGTATTATCTCGTAGTTCTGGTTAATAATATTCCAAAGAAAATACTAGAACAAAAGATTAGTTATTATTAGTTAAAAAAAGGTTTAATCACGTGGATTCAAATTACTGCAGAATGAGCCGTAATAAGTGCGGCCCACTCTGCGACTCATTCTGCCCAAATTTCCATACGAACTAATGTCTCTCTCTTAGTGAATGGAAGAGTCTGTGTTCACCAGTTTAGGAGAGCGAAGAACGGTCGTCTTTCTACGCAACAGAGAAACAGTAAGAAAGAAAGAAATATATATATATATATATATATATATATATATATATATATATATATATATATATATATATATATATATATATATATATATATATATATAGGCACTCCCATCGAATTTGATGTATGAGTTTCTGACGACCAAAAACTAATTATCTACATGCCTATGACGGGCACGACTTTTAAAACCGGCCCAAGAATTGCACAAAAGACCACAAACAGTACAGGAGAATGTATTGCATCCAAGTGCAGCAGGAACACTGTTAGATGTCTTATTTTGCATTTTCGTTTCATGTAGTCGACTAATGGTTACTTCTCAGTGCGGCTATATCAATGTTGTACTTCTTTAACTCTAATGCGACCAGAGCTGTTTTTCTTTCTGGTGCTGAGTTGTTGTCCTGGAGAGTTTGTACATCCCAAGTGCCAAAATGAAGTTGATCATGTCTCGTAGAGTTTTTCGCAGTAGCCAGATATGTGTGGAACTAATTTGATGTAGTTGTCAGAAAACCAACACAATGATTTGTTTCAAGTGGTAAAGGCTTGTGTCTGACCATCCACACTTTTTGGATCTGTCGATAAAAAAGTAACGGTGCAAAAAACTTGCCACGGAAACTCCGAACGACAGTCCTCATGTGTTATTATCGCGGAGTTTAACCTCTCCGGATCACAGTCAATATCAGTCAGTACACGCCTCTCGGTAGACATATGCAACATAATGACCGGGTTAAGCTGTCATAAGTTTTCCTTCCCATCTGAAGTCTTTTTATCGTGAAACCAACATTAAAAGAATTGCTAACCAAACCTCAGAGAGACTCATTTCACCCTCATCAAGGGCAGCTAGCCCGCGCCAGTTCTCAACCTGGTACTTTACATAGCTCCGCGGGATATATATATATATATATATATATATATATATATATATATATATATATATATGCGAAATAACAGCGTCCAAGAAATCAAGTGAAACCTTCTCTCATCAGGATTGGTTTATTGTATCTTCTTCCTTTTATGTCGGCTTTCCTCTTCACCACTAACCCATCTATATCTAAAGATAACATAAGTCAAGTGAAGCGTTTGTCTGGCCCACACCAAGTGGGGTTAGGGATAAAGAATCGAAATGGTACATCTAACTCACTCATGTCTTCTCTCCCCCCTCACTTCCTCACTTCGTCTTCTTTTCCCCCTCACTTCGTTAATTTACATATGCTTAATACGGCCCGTCAAAAATGTGTAAATTTCTTTTCATTTTTCATTTTAACCTTTGGATGTAAAGTCTGATGATCCAGTGCCCTTTAAAAGGGCTGTGGTGAAATAATTTATTACATGGAACCTTAAAGTGGTCTGTTTTTTATTCAAATATATATATATATATATATATATATATATATATATATATATATATATATATTATATACTGGATGTCGGAGTAAACAGATTGTCATCAATGTTCCAATATATTGGTATACTTTTAAATATTAACAATAACGTATAAAATTATCAATTATAGGAGAATATTTTATTCTTATTATTACAATAATAATAATGATAATAATAATAATAATAATTATTATTATTATTATTATTATTATTATTATTATCATTGTTACTGTTGCTGTTGTTGTTTTTAAAATATTTGAAAGATAAATAACACAAAATTGACTATTAGTAAAAACGAGACGAAATAAAGTTATAACTGGGAACGCTTTTTCAACAAAATTGTAATTACGTTACTTTGTAATTAATAAATAAGAAAATTTAAAGGAAAAAAATCACATCAAATGTTATTAAAATAATCTTTGAATGTAGATAACAATAGATAAAGAAATTTTCGATAATGAGCCACTAATCAAAGATAAACAAAATAAACATTACAAAAATACTTTCCTCGAATTCCGAAAATTACGACCACTTTCGTAAAAACAACAACAGATAAATAAATGTTACGCTTAAATATAAATAGATTAGAATTATGTCACTATAATTAATTTAACAAATAAAATACATTAATGTTCTTGATATATTTAACTCTTAGCGGGAAATCCTTACACTTGCTCAACAATGTTTTTTAAAATAACAAGAAAGAAAAAAGAAAAATCGTTGTATGCCACGACTTATCTTAAAGATAAACATATATTAACAAAAGATTATAAAAATATGTATATTAAATACTGTAAATAAATAACACTATTTACATTATTCGGACTATTGTCCTCATCTTTGTCGCCATATTTATTACAACGTTTCGGCCCTTCAGTATCTGTCTATATTTCTGAGATGAGGTATTATGTACACTATTTACATTATTCGGACTATTGTCCTCATCTTTGTCGCCATATTTATTACAACGTTTCGGCCCTTCAGTATCTGTCTATATTTCTGAGATGAGGTATTATGTACACTATTTACATTATTCGGACTATTGTCCTCATCTTTGTCGCCATATTTATTACAACGTTTCGGCCCTTCAGTATCTGTCTATATTTCTGAGATGAGGTATTATGTACACTATTTACATTATTCGGACTATTGTCCTCATCTTTGTCGCCATATTTATTACAACGTTTCGGCCCTTCAGTATCTGTCTATATTTCTGAGATGAGGTATTATGTACACTATTTACATTATTCGGACTATTGTCCTCATCTTTGTCGCCATATTTATTACAACGTTTCGGCCCTTCAGTATCTGTTTATATTTCTGAGATGAGGTATTATGTACACTATTTACATTATTCGGACTTTTGTCCTCATCTTTGTCGCCATATTTATTACAACGTTTCGGCCCTTCAGTATCTGTCTATATTTCTGAGATGAGGTATTATGTACACTATTTACATTATTCGGACTATTGTCCTCATCTTTGTCGCCATATTTATTACAACGTTTCGGCCCTTCAGTATCTGTCTATATTTCTGAGATGAGGTATTATGTACACTATTTACATTATTCGGACTTTTGTCCTCATCTTTGTCGCCATATTTATTACAACGTTTCGGCCCTTCAGTATCTGTCTATATTTCTGAGATGAGATATTATGTACACTATTTACATTATTCGGACTATTGTCCTCATCTTTGTCGCCATATTTATTACATATGTGGTCAGCCACGCCTGATTTTTCTACTTCCCCTCGTGTTACAACTTTCTGGTGTTCTTGAAGCTTTGAGGGGGCGGCCTGTCTCTCCTTTATATTCCTTTCCGCAGCTGCACCGGATAGCGTACACACAGTCTTTAGTCATGTTCTCCTCCATGGGGCGGGGTCTTACTCGGGAGAGATATCTGCAAAGTGTCGTCAGGCTTTTGAAGGTTGTCCTGATGTTACATGGTTTGGTTTATTTTGTTTTACAGCATATCATCCTCAATGGGTTATTTAATGCCGACAACATTTTTTATTGCTGGTAATACTTTTGTTTCGTCAAAAATCTGTTTCTGGTAATATTTTTCCTTCAAAATTGTATTGCTGGTAAGATTTTTTTTTCAAAAAGGTATTGCTGGTAATAGTTAACTATTTGCCCATAGCTGGTACCCTAGCAGGTGCTACCACCCTGTAGGCGTTCTGAAAGCAAAGGAAGTATTTGTCGCAGATTACTTCTACAACACAAAGGAAAATCACTGTAAGTACAGATTCGAATATCGGGGCCAGAAAGAAATGCTGAAAACTCGATTCGCCGGTACTATCTCACAAATCACAATGCACGCGACCAGTCAGAAAAATAACTCACTCTCTAACAAACGCCGAAGCCAAAAATGCCCGAATTTTCCGCTGTCAATTCGAGAACACCAACTGCTTATATCGGCAGAACCTATTTTTTTCCATTCGTCGACAGCTGGGAGAGGGTGTTCAGTAATTTGCATATCAAAATACTTTTATAGAGACTCCTGCGACGGACTTGTTTTTTTAATTCAAATATTCCATCTTCAGCATGTCATGCGGAATACGTCCCCCCCTTTTTTTTGGTAAGTAATTTTCATTTTCACCACATTTTCTATCGTATAATACACGCGACGCGCTGTCGCTTGGTTTGACAAGGTGAGTCGCCGTTTTCTTCGCTATACAACCTGGGTCAGGGTGGATCTGTGAACACTAGCAATTAAGAGGTGGTTCAACTCTCCTAAAAACCTCCTGATAAGAGACCTTGCGGCTGGATGTAGTTTATCATCTTACCCAGGATGCGGATGTAGTTTAACGTCTTACCCAGGACGGATCTTGTATTTTCTCTGATAACCCCTTCACATAGGGCAGATAGACTTTTTTTCTGAGTGTTGTTGTCCTCCTCTTGTACCCGCCTATCCCAGTTTTGGGGGCTGCCGCCATGTACCCAGGGTAGTTGTTACGTTGTAGGGTACTACTTATACGGACCAATTCTTTATCTAATGTCTCTGGGTCGCCACTTATGAGTTTTGCTCGGTGTTGTAAGCAGCGGACGATCCCTTTCTTTACGCTGTATGGATGGTGGGAGTTGAAATTGAGGTACTGTATACATGGAGAAATCAACCTGTGGGATCAGATTGAGATCATAGACAAAGAACACCATTGGAAAATTCGTAAACTTAAGGAATCAGTACATATGCTAGGCCACAAAATCTCCTGAGCCGACCAAGCATAGAAGTGAATACAATATGGGAACCAGTAATAAGGTGTGCCAGAGAAAAGCGAGAATAACAACAAAGAAATGCAATATGAGCTCCTCTAAAAAATGCAATGATAACAGCAAAAATTGCAATATGAGAACTGGTAAAAATGGTTGCTGAAGACATTAGGTTTATAATACCCAGAGATTCATACACAGATGAGGATCAAGGACACATGGCACAGTGGATAAAGACGTTAGTTAGATCCAGTTACAGGACCCAAAGAGTGTGAGTTCAATCCCTGGTTAAGGCGGTGGAGAACTTTGAGAGGGGAATTAACAGGACACGTGGAACTAGAACAGTCTACCCCAGCAAGCGAAATAAAAGGTTCAGAAGAAGGCCGGAGCGTACAACGGCCGAAACGTTGTGATAAACATGGCGACATAATAGTTCGAATAATGTAAATAGTGTACATAATGCCTCATCTCAGAAATATAGACAGATGCTATTGAAAAGGTTGTCAGTTATATGGAAAGAAAGCCAGCATTCAATAACGCATGCAAAGTTAAAAAGTGTTTTTCGTTTAAAAGGTTTCAAGAACAAAAACAAAACGAAATGCAGAAAAAGTTGAGAATGACATTAGAAGAGAAAGAATTCATCATACGACAACGATTAAAAAATCCTCGTTACATTATTTGTTTTGCAGACGTGGCATAATTAATTTAATGAATTTTTATTAACATTACATAATTTATTTCTTTTTCCTTAAAATCAATTCCGTTATATTTCACTCACCATTAGCTTATTTTGTTTACTATAAAACATTGAAAATAAATGTTAAACCTGATTTCAGTTCTTTTATTTAAATCGAAATATAACCCCTTATATCCGGACTTTGTAACCATTTCCTCATATCCGGAAGGACTTCTTAGTCCGGTTGTCAGGGATTCTGCTGTATTTTGAAAAGTGCAGTATTTTAAATGAACAAACAATTTAGATTTGAAATTGGATCATCCTGCTCTCCGCGTAGCGGCAGGCAACAAAGAACTACTACTACTACTACTACTACTACTAATAATAATAATAATAATAATAATAACGATAATAGAAACGATGTAGACTAAAATGCAACGAAGGACTGTGAGAAGATTTTTAAAAACTTAAAGAAGCAT
Source organism: Acanthosepion pharaonis (assembly GCA_903632075.3). Classification (NCBI taxonomy): domain Eukaryota; kingdom Metazoa; phylum Mollusca; class Cephalopoda; order Sepiida; family Sepiidae; genus Acanthosepion; species Acanthosepion pharaonis. The sequence continues at coordinate 380,006 of CAHIKZ030001007.1, read as the reverse complement.
TACGAAAACGTGCTACTTCCTCGATTATCCGTAACTCGATACTCCGGACTTCGAATATCCGGACGCGAAATGAAGAGAAAAAAATGAAATATACGCAAATTTTCTAATTATTCGAACTAAAATCCATACTCGATATTTGAATAAGATCTGTTCCAATAATTGTTGTTAACCATCTCATAAAATACTGATGAGGATAAGAATGAAGATAAGGAATATTGCTCATGTCAAAATACAACAGTGCCAACTACCAGGGCAACGATTAACTTCGACAAACGATTAAGCTCGTTACACTTTCAGTAAGACGCTTCACTTACGGGTGTCTTTAAGCCAGCCTCGGGAGTTAGCGGCTGTAAAACGCGAGGCCCAGCAAGCGCATTTTTTTTTATCGAAAGCAAATTGAATAAATAATCTTAATCAAAACATTTAAAAGTATTATTTGATGATATAAACGTGTAGTGTATTTCGTCATATTTAAATGGAATTGGCAAAACTGCACAAAAAAATAGAATTGATAAAGCTTGCAATGAACAAAGACAAGAGAAATGAAAGAAATGAACAGGGCAAAAATGATATTAAGCAAGCGAACACTATATGCAAGGCAAATAAACAGTAATAAGGCAATGAGTTCACAAACTAAGAATGGTCAATTTACAGTATAAACACCAAAATCCCACGGTAATAAAAATGCTCCATTATGATGTGAAATTGCCTGATTATTTCGAAAATGCCGTTAAAAATTTGCGATCGATTACCATTTAGGATTTATCGACAATGTAAGTTCGAACATTAGTAAGATAAGATAAAAAATGAACCTAGTAAAGAGGTATTTATGTGTATTGTTATTAAGTAATAAAGAAACATCACTACTCGAGGCAAACGTATGTAAACAAAGCCAGTAATGGCTGCCGTTCTGTCGAGCCAACGCCAAATAAGTCGAACTTACATTGTCCATAACTCCTAAAAGGTAATCGGCTGCAAACTTTTAATGTCATTTTCGAAATAATCAGGCAATTTCACGGCAACTATATAGTAAATTAAGAATTTATTAGTAATTTCCACATAATTACGCGACAAGCGTCTTCTATAAAGTGAAAGCACCTATAAAAAAGTCAATAAGATATTATTTGAATATCTTCCTAGATTTTAAAGATTAATTGGATAATTGAAAACTTTTAAAAATTATAATAAAAAGTGGCCCACATAGTATTTGACCAGTACTTTTTACGGCAAAATTTTCGTTTTTTTTTTTTAACTGGTATAAATTCTTTTTTCTCGAATTAAATTTTGATTAAATTGGTTTACGAAAGTGTTTTTTTTTTTTTGAAAATGTGAAGCTTTAATAAATAATGAATTCTTTTTTTGAAATTGTCTTAAAATTATTTAGAAATACAACTGAAAGCTTTTCTTAATAAATATGTCATGAGTGAACCCTTTTTCCAAGAAAAAAAGGAATAACGATAGTGTCCTGAGAATTCTTTCGGTTTAAATGTTGATTAACTTAAAACATTTAAATTATTTAGAAAAGCAATGGAAAAAATATTTTTAAGACAATATTGTCCTTAATAAATCTGCTTGATAGAAATGAAAGAAAATTTCGCCCTAAAATGTAATTTCTCGATAATTCATGAAATTAAAGTGATTTGAAAAAAAAAAACGGAATACATTTTTTAACTGTTCATGAAATGTGTGTCATTTTTTTTTTCGGTAAATTTCTATTTTAACACCCACACTAAATATCCCTTAAAATTTTCCCAAATCGTCATAATTCCGTGTAAATGTACATACTGAACTCGAATTAACAAATAAATTATGAAGAAACCTACCGTTTTGGAGTTATCGGAAAAAAAAAAAATCTTTCGGTTTAAATTTTGATTAACTTATATTTATTTAGAAAAGCAATGTAAAAAATATTCTTAAGACAATATTGTCCTTAATCTGCTTAAAAGAAATGAAACAAAATTTCGCCCTAAAATGCAATTTCTCGATAAATGAAGTGATTTAAAAAAATATGTAATAAAAACTATGCTACAAGACTTTACACTTTCAACCTAAACTTCATCTTTAAACACGTTTCCTCAAATAAAACGGTAAGGATTTCGAAAAAAAAAATGTTTTTATCTCATTATTCACCATGTCAAATCTCGACAATTAAATTAAGTGCCATTCTGACGGTTTCAAAATGGTCATACCCGAGTGTGCATTTAATCTGACAATTTCTGTAAATACAAACGTCCATACGCGATATTGATAAGATAAAAGCCATAACTATACAGTAAATTAAGAATTTATTAGTAACTAGCAGTAGAGCCCGGCGTTGCCCGGGGATGTAACAGTAAGAGATAGATCAAGTATCGACCATCATAAAGACTGAAAAATAAAATTGACAAAGATTATTGTTTAAGGTTGACGAACACGTATGTCTTAATTAGTTTTTTTTTTTTTTTTTTCGTATTGGTCAAACACAAACTCAAACAAAAACATTGTTTTCAATCGTTATGAGTCTACAGATTGAATAGAATTTTATTATAAACAATTGTCTTGTAAATGGAATTTTTAAAGCATTCTGAATGTAAAAATAAAGAAAAAAGTATGCAAGACAATAAGAAACACTACCTGCGAAAAAAAAGTGAAGTTTTGTTGAAATCGGTTGAAAAATGTAGGAAATCGGATCCCATATATAAACGAACATACACACACACACACACATACACACCCCTACACACACACGCACAACCAACCTGGGTTTTATAATAAGTATAATTCGATATGAGTTGTCCCCCTTTCATTAATGCCTCTTAATCGTGTTTTCAAATTGATTTCGTGCAAAAACAATTGTGTTTTTCCAATTTTTGGCGCTGTCAGAACCACCGCAAGGTAATTTTACGTAGTCCTGTGAAGTTTTCTTGAAATCAGTTTAAAAATGTTGGAAATCCGATCCAATATATAAACGAACAGACACACACACAACCTGGGTTTTATAATAAGTATGTTTTCCTAATATTTCTTCGACAAGTGTTTTCTTGGTCAAGAGTAATATAAAGCGAAAGCACCTCTAAAATTTTTCAGTAAAATATATACTATCTTCCTAAATTTTAAGGATTACTGGGTAATTTAAAACTATTAAAAAGTATATAAAAAAACTGGCCGACGTCGTATTTTGTGACTAGTACTTTTTATGGTTAATTTGAAGTATAAGCACAAAAAGCTCCCGATGGTATGAAATGGACTAATTATTTCGAAAATGACATTAAAAGTTGGTCCGCTATTACCGTTTTGGAGTTATGGACAATGTCAGTTCGACTTCTTTTGCATCGCGTCGACAGAACGGCTGCCATTACTTTTACATACGTTTGTAGTGGTGATGCGACGCGGAAGGTTTAGTTGTCTTGATTACTGCGCGATCCGCGACGTTTAAAATGAATGCACGATTCCAAATATAGCAGGAAAAATGAAAAAAAAAAGAAGAAAAAAGAAAATTAAAATTACGTGCCAGAGTTGATAAAAAAAATGAAATTTTCAACGACTTTTTAAAAATTGTGTCATGAAAGTTTCCCTAAAATCCGACAATTAAAATAAAAAAGAAATTTCGTGCCTGAAAAAAAAAAAAAAGATGTTTTCGCTTTTTTTCAACGATTATGTTTATTTAGAAAAGCTTTTAAACCAGTTTAATTAAAAAAAGGAATTTATTATTTAATAAAGCTTCACTTCTACAAAAGAAAATTACTTTTAATTGGAAAAAAGAATTTATACCAATTAAATAAAAACTATTCATTTAAACCTTCATAAGAAAATAGAAAGCACATTTTAAAATAACTTTGGCGAAAATTGCGCAGTAATCTAGACAAGTAAGAAGATACGAAAAGCAGTAAAAAGGCCGTCAAGTGAGTAAGCTTCCGCGCATTATTATTCCAGGCAATCGTATGTAAACAACGCCAAAAATGGCGGCCGGACAACGCGAAAGAAGTCGAACTTACATTGTCAATAAATCCTAAACTGTAATCGAGCGTAAACTTTTATTGTCATTTTCGAAATAATCAGGCAATTTCACACTATAATGGAACATTTTTTATTACCTTGGGCTGTTGGTGATTTTACTGCAAATTAACCTTAAGAATAGTGTTAACACACAGAAGGGGATACAGACAAGCGATCGCAACGTTCTACCTTCAAGACAAGAATGAACAGAACTAAATCAACAAGCTGACAACTACCAGACATTGATAAAAATGCCTACTAGATGCACACAAACATAACACAAACGAATATGCACTATAATCCTGCATAGACAAACTAGAATTTTGATACACCTACACACATGCATTATACACACGAACGCTGCTTGAAAAGACTGATTTATGTGAAGTTTGCTTAACCAATCCAAAAAAAAACACAAAAATTAAAAATACAAAAATGTTATTTTTCTCCTCGATATTTCATTCTCCGATGAAGCTTTAAGAAAAGCGAAACATATTAAACAACATAACTAAATCTGATGAGACCAAGAAGTGGCCAATAGTACTGGCGAGAAAGAAATACCAGAATGCATTTGTGTGTTTTACCTATAAATTGAATCGGAAGATTTTTTTTTTCAGTCATTTCCATGCCTACGGAAGCTAACCAAATGTCAAATTACTCTCAGAAAATTACTTTATTAAAATATCGTTTTTGATAAATGTTGTGGCCTTGTTAGGGCCAAAAATAAAGACACAAAGAGAGGAATTGAGTTAAATATATTAACAGAAATAGTAATACATACATATACAAATGAGAGTGTTACAGCAAGAATGTTCGGTCCGATTGTCAGAGCTGATTGCTGGAAATTTCCTTCGCAAAAAAGGCAATACTTGCTCCTATTTATACCTGGGAGAGTCCATGTGTGCATGGTTAAATTACCATAACACTATCTATCTATCTATCTATCTATCTATCTATCTATCTATGTCTTTGTTCATATCTATCTATCTATCTATCTATCTATCTATCTATCTATCTATCTATCTATCTATCTATCTGTTGTGGCCTTGTTAGGGCCAGAAATAAAGACACAAAAAGAGGAATTGAGTTAAACAAATATATTAACTGAAATAGTAATACAAACATATACAAACGAGAGTGTTACAGCAAGAATGTTCGGTCCAACTGTGAGATCTGACTGCTGGAAACTTCCCTCGCCAAAAGGCAGTACCTGCTCCTATTTATACCTGGGAGAGTCCATGCGTCCGTGGGTAAATTACCATAACAATAAATTAGCTATTTATCTATCCGGAATTTCGAATCATATTGTTTTCAACCTCTGTTCGAAGTTGTCCGGATAATCGAGAAAGTACTGCATCACGTGACCTTTAGTTCCTACAAAATTTCTCGTCTCAACGACAAACAGATGTTTGTAAAACTAAAAAAGAACGTGTTGTTATTTTATTTTGAAAAAAAAATGACTCAAAACGACTTTTCTTCTGATAACGTAGAACAGACAGTTAAAAAGACTTGCGCAGAAATGAAAATGGCGATTATCTTCCTTTGGTTGTGATGAACGAATAAATGTCACGCGAGGGTCGCTTAGTGACATCAGTACATAGCCCGACGAAAGCAGTCAATTATTAGCTGCCTGTAGTGTGGGCAAGGCTAAACCGACCTACTCGAACCAGATGCTATGGTGCAGTACACACGCCGTTTTCCCGTTGGGAAATTTTCACACTGCTTGTTGTTGCAGACATGTATTATTGTTTCTCGGTGTGGGTGGAGACACGTGTAAATATTTGTATATGACTCATCAGTATAAAAATCTGTTTGGGAAAAAAACATGTTTGTCATACCTTTTCTTTCAGCTATTCTGTTCCGTTTGTGAATTAAGGTATTACTATAACATAGATATGATAAAGCCCACATTAGGGGAAATAGAAATACGTATTATTTCCTTTCCCGTATAGAAACCCCGTTACATATTTCGAAGATGATTTTATTCTGACCTCTGGGTGCCTTATCCTGTTTCGATTGGTAGGATCAAAATCAATGTACGCACGTGGGTATTGATATTCGATGGAGGTACTTTTGTATGGAAACGGATAATTCGCGCATGTGCAGCCGGAGATACATTGCGTTTGTCAGTCATGTTGTTGTGGTATACTTTCGTTATACCGGAACATACCTATTCTATTGTTAATAGACTCTCCCATAGATAATAAGTAGTAGTAGTAGCAGTTGCCAGGGTCTCAGTGGAGTTGATGTGTCAGTCGATGTCGGACATTAAAGTATCAACCACCGCAACTAGATTGCTGCGTCATTAACTATTATTTCAAGTTCCTAACGTTTTGTACGTCGAACCTATTTTAGGACCGACTTAGTGAAATACAAGCCTTCACTGTGAAAACTACTCTACAACAACTTCTACAGTAGAATGAACTCTTCCTCCTCTCATAAATACTAACTGCGAGACTTCCTAGGGTAGAGTCATAGGTTAGTGGAGACGCAGTGTTAACCTATAGTAAACAACACAAGATCTAGATTTAAAATTCAAATGCTAAGCACTGACACATTGATTTTGTTGGAATTTAAAAAGACTCGAATTTACAAACTTTGCTTAACACACACTCAAAAGCGAATCCAAAACAAAACTCGTAAAATTTTACACCTTGATGCGAAATGTTTTTCGGCCGATAGAAAACTAGGAAACATTTAAAAACAAAATTCCAATAATCTTCAATTCTCAGAAACAAATTCTTTCACGAACCTTTTCGCGAGCCGACGCAAAAATTTGTTTATCGTCCAATGAAAAGGCATGAATCATATCCGAGAGTGAATTCCAAAATGACCTTTTCAAGTCCCAAAAACAAAATAAAAGACGGGCAAGTTCGCTTGTCACCAGAGAGGAGGAGACGAGCGTATTATCTCTACATTTCTTCCTCACCTCTTTTATACTTGATAAACGAACGGAATATTTTAAGACTGAGAGCTTACTTCAAAGAAATTCCTACCCTTCGATAATTCTCATACATACATACATCCACACATACGTTCCTGCCTACGTACACATAAACTCATTCTTGCAAGGTATACTACGAACATTTTGTATCAACCAAAATACATTAATTTTATTTGTAAAGACCTGAATTGATTTATATGTATATAAATTTGTTGTTTCACCTTACAATTGATTTTCTTGTTTTATACCCCTCTTATGGTGGGCTATCTAACTAACAAGGCCAAATCAAACTAACCTGTTTCCACACTTCACTATAACTGATAACCCACAATAAATCTAACATTCGGACGTACACGTCTAACTGCTAATTACTAACACACTAACACACTTTATTTGTATCTATCTGTATTTTCAATACACTTGTTTCAACCTACCACCGTCTTCCGGGTCTTTCTTTTTGGCCTCTAAACAGGCCACAAAATATGTGATCTCAAACATTAGCTATATCGAAAAGACGTTTGAATGGAGTGGTTTCAAGTATCTATTTTTATACTAAATTTCCACAATATAGAGATCGAGAGAGAATGATCAACGATTTGAATGATATGAAGGTTACAACATACAAGAAAAGTGTTTAATATTTGGGTTTGATTTCTTTTACGGGATATCAACCTCAATGAGTTATTTAACGCCGACAAGATTTTTATTGCTGGTAATATTTTTTTTCTAGAAATGTATTGCTGGTAATATTTTTTTATTTCCAAAAATGTATTGCTGGTAATAATATTTCCTTCAAAAACTAATTGCTGGTAATAATTCTTTTTATAAAAAGCATTGCTGGTATTAAAACCTATTTTTAGACTTCCATAGTGTTTTGACCACTTCTGTGGGGCTAACTATTTGCCCATAGCTGGGACCCTAACAGGTGCTACCACCCCGAGCCAGCAATTAAGAGGTGGTTTCACGCTCTTCAAAACCTCCTGATCAGAGGCCTTGCTGACGGATGTAGTTTATCGTCATACCCAGGACGCGTAATGGTTGGATGGATGGCTACATTTATGTAGAGATAAAGAAGCGGCTGAGGGGATTTAGTGACAATACATTGAGCCCTCGCCTATCCGCGTTACAGCATCCGCGGCTTCACACATTCGCGGCTTCACACATTCGCGGCTTCACACATTCGCGGCTTCACACATTCGCGGATTTTTCTTTAGAACATATGTACTTGTTATTCACGGAAACCCCGAATATTCGCGTGTTTTTCTGAATAATATATGAAAAAAATTATTCATTGAGAACTGCCTCTATTACAGTATTTTTTCGATAGGGCATATTTAAAATATCCTCGCATTATTTTCCTGTTATTTAAGTGACTTCAAACATATCACGGCTCATTTTTATGGTACAAATTGACAGATTTGTACATCTTCATTGTAAAAAAAACAAACGCAAAAAGCATGTGTACTGCTTGGACTTTGTTCTTTGTTAGGGGCTGTGGCTGGGGCCTTAAAAGTGGCTTATCCTAAATCTAGGGGCATCATCACAGTTCTGTTTTTTAGAAAATGTTTTAAACTTTATATTATATGTCTTGTTACACATATTTTATATAGTATTTCCAATGGTTGTATCGATCTATCCTTAATTAAAAATGTTTATTGTACGTATGAAAGAAAATTTAGGCTAAGTGTTTGGTCATTTCGGATCCTTTTAAAAACATTTTTTTCAAAAATGTTTTTAAAAGGATCCGAAATGTTTCTAAAGTGTTTAAGATGAAAGTTTAAGACATATGGAGTTTTAACAATCAAAATAGGTACTTATAAGCACTTTTGGGTGGGTACAAGTATCCGCAGATTCTAACTATCCGCGGCCGGTTCTGGTTCATAACCCCCGCGGATACGAGGGACTCAGTTTATACAGAAATTAATTTAAAATTATAATAATGCCGTAGACTGGATAGATCGAAATAAGAGTAGATAGATTCAACCATCGCCCCGTTCGCACTTCTCCCCGGCCATTCGAAAAGGAGTAGAGGTTTATCCCTTATTTCCTATTTAGGATTGGGTTCTTAGATCCTTCTCTTAAATTCTACTCATTGTCTTTCACTCTTTGAAACCACGATTACTATGGTACATAGAATATGAATTGAACTGCAGGACTAGATTAGTGAAAAGATAAGCGGGATATTAAAATTTCGTTAGAAGCCAAGAAAAGAGTATTGAGTTGTCACACGATAACTGTCCCCCTGTATAGCAGAGAATGCTGGACAACCTGCTCAAAGATGAAGAAGACACTTGAAGCAACAGAAATGTGCTTCTACAGAAAGATGCCGAAGATGCCATGGGCCAAAAATGTCAGATAAAACGAAGAAATTTATGCAGCACGTAGAGGCCTTAGAAAACCTAATACTCATAGAAGAGGTTTAGGTGAAGCGTGACAGAGGAAAGCAGCGTGTAAAGTAGTTGATAGGATTGAAAAATGGAGGGCAGAACAGGGTTTAGGAGAAATAATGAAAAGACAAAACTTCTTAAGAACTAAAATTGACAGGGAGATGTGGAGGGTCATGATCACCTACGCCCTGAAGAGACACGGCTCATAAAAGAAGAAGACTAGACTGGCGGCAAGGTCTTGGTTTAATGATTAATGTAACCGAAAATTCTATGCTAACAGTTTTTTCTCTCGAACTTCTCGCTTGTGGAACTCTCTTCCGGCTTCTTGCTTTCGAATCAACTTTGATCTTCAAAAATTTAAATGCAATATCAATCGTTATCTACTGTCTTCCTGATTACTCTTCTATTGTTCTCACTCAATTTTCACTTGTTGAACTCTCTTCCGGCTACTTGCTTTCCTGTCAACTTTGATCTTCAAAAATTGAAATGCAATGTCAATCGATATCTACTGTCTTCCTGATTACTCTTCTATTGTTCTCACTCAATTTTCACTTGTGGAACTCTCTTCCGGTTTCTTGCTTTCCTGTCAACTTTGATCTTCAAAAATTGAAATGCAATGTCAATCGTTATCTACTGTCTTCCTGATTACTCTTCTATTGTTCTCGCTCAATTTTCGCTTGTGGAACTCTCTTCCGGCTTCTTGCTTTCCAGTCAACTTTGATCATCAAAAATTTAAATGCAATATCAATCGTTATCTACTGTCTTCCTGATTACTCTTCTACTGTTCTCACTCAATTTTCACTTGTGGAACTCTCTTCCGGCTTCTTGCTTTCCAGTCAACTTTGATCTTCAAGAATTTAAATGCTTATTAACCATTACACCCCGTCGAAGTATCTGGGGTGAGATGATTAAAAGAAATCTTACGTCTTCGTGGATTTATCGCCTTGCTTGGAAACAAATTAAAATTTCTAGAATGGGACCGTGAAATGGGTCAGTTACAAAGTTTCGAAAAGAGAAAGAACATAACGTATGCGATCAATTGTCAGAACAATTCTTTGCTGAATCCCGAAATAAAATGTAAAAGAAACACACTTCAGTCACATGTTCTTAGTTTTGTTACCACGAAGGCACTCGAGAAGTTTTGAAAGCGAAAGAGTTAACGAAAAAAAAATAGAAAAGAAGAAAGAAAGTTATCAAAGTACAAACCGAATAATCGAAGAGAAGGAAAAAAGAAAGCAAAAAAAAAAAAGAATAAAAATAAAAATGATGGAAGGATGCGGAAAGTTGGGTGGGCGAAAATTATTTGACAGGCAAGGCGAAATACGTGATTTTACACGAAGCAAAAGATTTTCCAATATACGTGAACAGACAGAAAGTCGAAAGTTTTTCCATGCCTGATCAATAGAATGATTTTGGACACTTTGAGATAACTTTGCGATTGTTATAAGTGGCCGAATGGTAAAGACGTTCGAGTTTTAACCTAAAGACATTGGTTCGATTCTTCTCATCATTTACCGAAAGTTGCTTCGCAGAAAGCAAAGGTTACTAACCTGATCGTGATTGGCATCTTTAGGACGAACCGATAACAAATATCGTTCATATTCGGGTTATGACCTTTTGTAAAACAATTGATTCCTTGTATCATAATTGGATAAACATTTGTTAAAAAATAATGAAGAGGAATTTAATTCAGATTTTTCTTTTTTTAAATGTCAATCCCAAAACGAAATTTCTAAGATCGTACATCCATGTGCAAATTACTTGAAACAAAGCGTCGATAGCACGACTCGGAGTTTCATACTCAGTACCTGAAGATCGCAAGATCGCATGAAACTCTGAGTCGTGCGGCTCGGAGACTCATACTCAGTACCTGAAGATTACAAGATCGCATGAAACTCCGAGTCGTGCGGCTCGGAGAATCATACTCGGTACCTGAAGATTACAAGATCGCATGAAACTCCGAGTCGTGCGGCTCGGAGACTCATACTCAGTACCTGAAGATTACAAGATCGCATGAAACTCCGAGTCTTGCGGCTCGGAGAATCATACTCAGTACCTGAAGATTACTAGATCGCAAACTCCGAATCGTGCGGCTCGAATTCAGTACCGGCGCATGAAACTTTGAGTCGTTCAGTACCTGACGATTGCAAGATCGCATGAAACTTTGAGTCGTGCGGCTCGGAGTTTCATATTCAGTACCTGAAGATTGCAAGATCGCATGAAACTTTGAGTCGTGCAGCTGAAACTCAGTACCCGAAGTTGCAAGATGCGGCTCCGAGTCGTGCGGCTCGTAGACTCATTCTCAGTACCTGAAGATTACAAGATCGCATGAAACTCCGAAAGTTTTCATATTCAGTACCTGAAGATTGCAAGATCGCATGAAACTCCGGAGTCGTGCGGCTCGGAGACTCATACTCAGTACCTGAAGATTACAAGATCGCATGAAACTCCGAGTCTTGCGGCTCGGAGAATCATACTCAGTACCTGAAGATTACTAGATCGCATGAAACTCCGAATCGTGCGGCTCGGAGTTTCATATTCAGTACCTGAAGATTGCAAGATCGCATGAAACTTTGAGTCGTGCGGCTCGGAGTTTCATACTCAGTACCTGACGATTGCAAGATCGCATGAAACTCCGAGTCGTGCGGCTCGGAGTTTCATATTCAGTACCTGAAGATTGCAAGATCGCATGAAACTTTGAGTCGTGCAGCTCGGAGTTTCATACTCAGTACCTGAAGATTGCAAGATCGCATGAAACTCCGAGTCGTGCGGCTCGTAGACTCATACTCAGTACCTGAAGATTACAAGATCGCATGAAACTCCGAGTCGTGCGGCTCGGAGTTTCATATTCAGTACCTGAAGATTGCAAGATCGCATGAAACTCCGAGTCGTGCGGCTCGGAGACTCATACTCAGTACCTGAAGATTACAAGATCGCATGAAACTCCGAGTCGTACGGCTCGGCGACTCATACCCAGTACCTGAAGATTAAAAGATAGCATGAAACTCCGAGTCTTGCGGCTCGGAGACTCATACTCAGTACCTGAAGATTACAAGATCGCATGAAACTTTGAGTCGTGCGGCTCGGAGTTTCATATTCAGTACCTGAAGATTGCAAGATCGCATGAAACCCCGAGTCGGGCGGCTCGGAGTTTCATACTCAGTACCTAAAGATTGCAAGATCGCATGAAACCCCGAGTCGGGCGGCTCGGAGTTTCATACTCAGTACCTGAAGATTACAAGATCGTATAAAACTCCGAGTCGTGCTATCGACGTTGGATATTATGTATATTCACTAATATATACTTATAGCTCTGTTTCATAACATTGAACACTGTTTTTATAACACCTGAGAAAGAAAGATATTTATGCAATTATATGTATATTTTGTATCATACGCATAGCTATATATATATATATATATATATATATATATATATATATATATATATATATATGTTAATGCATGTTTCATTAAATAATATAGACAAGTTTTGTCTATTTATTTTAAGTAAGTTCCTTTCATATTCTCTGATAAGCTTAATAACATTATCATTAAAAGACGAAAGGAAATCACCATATTGAAACATGTTTAAATCCAATCTAAGCTTTTGGCTTACATAAGCCATTATCAAAGATGACAATTACATTTCAATATATCAAACAATACACGGACGAAGCAATAATGATATACTGTTTTTGTTGCATGAAAAATTTCAAAGCAATGACAAACTCGTATATACGAGACGCGGAAGCGAAAATCTCGTCGCAGCTCGTGACGCCACACATGACCACGCGAGAGTGTAAACGAGAAGTATTAAGTATGGGAAGCCGTTGCCATAAACCAATGGTTTCTGTTATAAATTATAGGCATTTAAGAATATTTGTGGAGATTTCATAGTTTATTTTGATCAGGTTAGGTTTCAACTGTTTTATGCATATAGCTTCAAGAATATATATATATATATATATATATATATATATATATATATATATATAATATAATATTATTCATCGAGTCTAGAAGAAACCTCAACAGAATGCAGAAAGCACTGAACGGTTTCTTCTAGACTCGTTGAATTACTTAATTATGATTATTTCAAATTATTTCTATCTGTATATTCTTGCTTGAACCGGGTTCTAATGCTCTGGACTGACCGGCTTGGCGATAGTAATAGTATCTGCTTGTAATCGTAGTTCGTGGAGGCACAGTCCTATGGGTAAAGAGTAACTAGGATGAGTTCCACCACGGAATATGTGATCGAGCGTCGCTATATCGAGTCTAATTCGCTACCTCTTAGTTACTGTGGCTCGTTGGTACAGTTGGTATGGCGTTTGCCTCCTATCGTAACTGTTCAGACTTCAATTCTCAGTAGTGGATGCGCACTGCTGATGAATCTCAAATATAGGATGAAACCGCCGTCCATTGCTTTCTGCATTCTGTTGGGGTTTCTTCTAGAGTCGAAGAATTACTTAATTATGATAATTTTAAATCATCCTAATTATTTCAATCTATCTATCTATCTATCTATCACAAAAGGCTAAAATGTCAACCAACCTGACAAACCGGGTTTCGGCCGTAAGGTCTCCTCGTGCAATTGTAAGGATCATTTCACTTGTTTGAGGATACCTTACGGTCGCAACCCCGATTGCGAGGTTGGCTGCCATTCTTTCACTTGACTGACGTGTCCTTATAGCCGAAACCCTGGTTGTGAGTTTGGTTGTCATTTTATCCTTTTCTTCAATCGTAGTTCTACATATTCGATTCTGAATTTTGTATTGGGCACTTTTTGCACTACTGTTTTCAGTCTTCCTTTTACATTTGTGTATATATATATATAGTTATATATATAGTTATAGTTATATTTATAGTTATTTTCCCAGATGAATTCTGTGGACAAGACAGATTGTCCACAGAATTAATCTGGGAATTTAACTATATTGTCGACATGAAAAAAAAAATCGTAATAATCCATTACTATAAAAGTAATTTACATTAACCAGAAAAAAAGGCTTAGACAGAAGCGTCTATCTTTTAAATTTGGATTTTTTAATGTAACTATAACAACAAAAACATTTCGATTTCATTTGTGCCTTGAAAAAGTCGGAAGACGAAACGCGTCGGCAAACTCTAAAATTTTTTTTCCAATTGTCATTTGATGCCATATATATATATATATATATATATATATATATATATATATATATATTATCATTAAAATATATGGCCGAGAAAAAATAACAGCACTCATGCCCTGACGATTGCGTCTAGCATGAAACAGACTGTCGCCTCTAAGTGTTGACTTCAATGTTCAATTTTATATATATATATATATATATATATATATGTGTGTGTGTGTGTGTGTGTGTGTGTGAGTTGGGATGAAATATAGATCAACTATGGATAGGAATTAAGGAAAGAGTACTTTGAGAGCTTAATAATAAGAATATTACCAACTATAAACCCACGTCAAAAACATTACACTACATCACCAACCTTTATTGAATCCGTTCTTAAGTACTCTACGGAGCCTATTTTTTGCATGTAGATGATGCTAACTAAACAGTATGGACGTAAAAATGCTCCCAGATCAGCATACGAAATAAACCAACGAAGATAATCTTTACTAGAAAACACACACACACACACTATTACGTATATATATATATATATATATATATATATATATATATATATATATCATCTGCTGAACACTTAGAAACACTGCAATTTTTATACACTGACATAAATGTAGGAATATTATCGTTTTTTCAAATAGACTTGGAACCTATTAATTTATTGAAACTTCGGATGGACGCGTCATCTCTCCCTGAATTCAGAACACCACAAATTATACAAACGTTGGTTTAAAAGAGTCGAATGCACATATTAAGGCACATTTAGACAGCGAAAGATGTCTTTCAAAAGCTAAGCAAAGTATTAAGAAACAAGAAGATCTAATTGGAAAGAAAGAAAAGAGTACTGAACTCCTATGTAATCTCAGTCCTCCTATATGGCACTGAAGTTGAATCACCTCCTCGCAGATGAAGAAGAAGCTTGTGGCAACAGAAATGTTGTTCTGCAGAAGGATACTGAGAATGTCATGGAATGAACACGTGCGCAACAGTGAAGTTTTAGAGAAAATAGAAACAAAAAGTACATTTATACGTAGCATCAGGCAGAAACAGTTGACATTTCGAGGACATATAATGAGGAAAGAGGGCTTCGAAAATTTGATACTCACACGAAGGCAAGAGAGAGACAGATGAAAGAAGTGCTTAACGTCCCTAGCGAGCTTATGTAAATGATTGTCAGATGTCAATGGTAACAGTAACTGTTTCCTTATAAGGAAACGTTTGCCATTCATTGATCGAGCAGCAGTTAGTATTGTCGATTGATAATCTTTCTCTTAAAAGGATTTTTCAGGAGAATAGATTTCTCAAGTCTAGTAGCTGTTATCACTCTTTTTAGTATTGACGGTGTTTTCCTTCCTAACCTTTTATTTGAAATAGTGAAATAGCGGGAGTTTTATTTTGTAAAAAACATATTATTTTTTATCTGCATTTTTATTATAATTATCTAGAAATAATAACTAACGGCAATTAACCAAACTCCAACTACACCCTTGTGCAAATTAATTGGAACAAAACAAGTAATTCCGTTATTGTTACCTTCTTTCCATAATTTTCCAATGAGACATGACCCACTGCACATGTTAGTAGATCGTATCTCCATTCCACGAAGTCATTCCTTTCAGATTGCTCACAGACTCTCGACTGGATTTAAATCAGGAGAGTTTCCAAGCTACTCGATAGTACTTTGATTTGCTCACTGGTAGGGATTGCTAGTCTGTTCGTGCAGCGTTACAATTTTCGTGCGCTTCCTTGGAGTAACGTCCATCGCATATAATGGCCGTATGACAACTAATCGACAGTCGAGACAATAGTGTGTGGGCGTGATAAAATCTGATGCAATCACGGATGACGGTATATTTTTCAAGATCAAACAAATTTCATCAAATACCTTGAAAATACATTCATACTACTGCACACCACTGCAAATGACCTAATCCGAGGGAAAAAATTTACACGCCGTCACTCTAGTGGGCCTTAAACGGAAACTAAAGGGGCTGTTTCAATCAACAGATGTAGTACCTCTGGAGGAGAAAACGCATTACAGTGATTTTTGTTTCCACTTTTTCATTCATTTTCCTAAAATATATATATGGATATATATCATACTTATTATAAAACCCAGGTTGTGTGTGTGTGTGTGTCTGTACGTTTATATATTGGATCGGATTTCCTACATTTTTCAACCGATTTCAACAAAACTTCACAGAACTACGTAAAATTACCTTGCGGTGGTTCTGACAGCGCCAAAAATGGGAAAAACACAATTGTTTTTGCACGAAATCAATTTGAAAGCACGATTAAGGCATCGCGAGAATGAAAGGAGGACAACTCATATCGAGTTATACTTATTATAAAACCCAGGTTGTGTGTGTGTGTGTGTGTGTGTGTGTGTGTGTTCGTTTATATATGAGATCGGATTTCCTACATTTTTCAACCGATTTCAACAAAACTTCACATTTTTTTATGGCAGGTAGTGTTTCTTATTCTCTTGCACACTTTTTTTTCTTTATTTTTACATTCAGAATGCTTTAAAAATTCCATTTACAAGACAATTGTTTATAATAAAATTCTATTCAATCAGTAGACTCATAACGATTAGAAAAATGTATTTGTTTGAGTTTGGGTTTGACCAATTCGTAAAAAAAAACAAAAAAAACTAATTAAGTCATGCGTGTCCGTCAACCTTAAACAATAATCTTTGTCAATATTATTTTTCAGTCTTTATGATGGTCGATACTTGATCTATCTCTTACTGTTACATCCCCAGGCAACGCCGGGCTCTACTGCTAGTATATATATATATATATATAGATAGATATATATATATATATTATTGAATATACATAATATCCAACATCGAGTGCACCACTCGGAGTTTCATACTAAGCACCTGAAGATTGCAAGTTCGCATGAAACTCCGTTTCGTGATATTAACGTTGGTACTAATATATACATATAGCTCTGTTACATAACAATGAGCACTTTGTTTATAACACCCGAGGAAGAAGTATATTTATACTTACGTGCAAGTATATGAGCGTATATGTATATTTTATCATACACAT
>CAHIKZ030001007.1:322500-360000 GCA_903632075.3 Acanthosepion pharaonis | reverse complement strand
TCGTAATCGTAGGCAGTTTTATAAATTATGCATCTCCCCGTGTTGACAATTTAAATATGTTGTAGTGACTCGCATAATAGCCCTCACTAATAGTTCCACTTGAAGTAAGGAAATGCAAATAACCAAAACTTGTTCCTACCAAAGAGGAACCACACAGAATACATAAAAATGATTCCTTCTTGAAAAAAATTTAATAATTATAATCCAATCACAAGTTTTAAAAGATTTGCTTCCAGGTTGGCAGTTACGACTCAGAAACTTATTTAAACACATTTTTTTTAACAGATCGAGATAGCTTTTAGGGAGGTGTGATTAAATATACAGTAGAATTCTTGACAACGGGACTAAGAAGGCTTTTCGGATATGGGGAATTGGTTATAAAGTCCGGATATGAGCGGTTATATTTAGATTAAAATAAAAGAGCTTAAATCAGGTTTAACATTTACTTTCAATGTTTTATAGTAAACAAAATAAGCTAATGATGAGTGAAGTATAATCCAATTGATTTTAAGGAAAAAGAAATAAATTATGTAATGTTAATAAAAATTCATTAAATTAAGTCTGCCACGTATGCAAAACAAATAATGTAACAAAGATTTTTTTAATCGTTGTTGCATGATGATTCTTTCTCTTCTAATGTCATTCTCAACTTTTCTTGCATTTTTTTTTTTTGCTTTTGTTCTTTAAATCTTTTTAAATGAAATATGCTTTTTAACTCTCTGTGTGTTATTACAATCGTTATAGCTGAATGCTGGCTTTCTTTCCATAAAACTGACAATCTTTTCAATAGCTTTTTCAATTTCAGACAAGGCTTCATCACAATCATGTTTTTTATTTCCTTGTTCATTGTGACAGTGTGAACGCTGGAGAATAGTTTCTTTGGAAGATTTTATATAATACAATGTTGACTTTCCTATGTTGAACTCAGCCATTAGTTATAATGAACTTTCACCAGCGTCTAGTCTGTTTAAAATTTCCACTTTTTGCGATAAGTCCAAAGTTGTTCTTTTCCTCTTATTCCCATCATCTTTTGCACCAATACAAGCCATCAGGTTGAAATAAGCAAAAGCAATTATCCAAAGTAAATTTCCTGAAAAATAGAAATTTCAAATCAGTTACATGACATACTCTTATTCCCATCATCTTTTGCACCAATACAAGCCATCAGGTTGAAATAAGCATAAGAAATTATCCAAAGTAAATTTCCTGAAAAACAGAAATTTCAAATCAGTTACATGACATACTCTTATTCCCATCATCTTTTGCAACAATACAAGCCATTAGGGTGAAATAAATATGAGCAATTATCCAAAGTTTATTTTTTCTGAAAAACTGACATTTTAAATCAGTTACATATCACCGAAATAGTTTAAATATACCCATCAAAATCATGTCCGGATATGAGGGATTCCGGATATGAAGCACTCCGGATATGAGGGATTCCGTATATGAGAGATCCCGGGTATGAGTGATTCCATTTGATCTAGAACAAAGGCGGATTAATAAGGAAACATTTTTCAAAAAAAGTTCAAAACCATATTTAATACATTGCATAAGTAGGTTCTACCAAATTCCTCTTACCATAAACGACATATATAGCTAGTTACGCCCCTTGATTTTTTTTATCGTTTTTTTTTTTCAAAACGGAAGTGTCAACACGTGGAGATACACACAATTAAAAACATTTTGAAAAGCTAAGCAAAACCGGTTAAAGTAAGAAAAAAGAAATTCTGGTTCCCAGACTATGAATTCAAGCGCCCGACGAGGCTGGCATCCCGCTCCCACCCTTACACCGTAGAAACTCTCAAATGTAGCCGTCTCTTCTACTCCAATAGTTTCATACCTTGCACCTCTCGCCTGTGGAACTCCCTTCCCTATTACTGTTTCCCTGGGAGCTATAATCTCCAACTATTCAAATGTAATGTCAATCGACATCTCCAGTTGCCTTGATCTACCCACTATCCTTCTCCTCATCCTTTCTTCTATCACTCCTATCTGCTCCAAATCTTCTGCAACCCCCTGCATCCTAGTGGCTTCACGCCTTGCTCGGGGCGTAATGCTTAAAAAAATATATCAGGAAGAATCAATTGAATTTTCTGGGTCACGTAATGAGAAAGGAGGACTTGGTAAACCTGATACTCACAAGACAGATTGAAGGAAAGAGGGACAGAGAAAAATTCGGTAACGGAAGATACAGTAACGGAAAATTCGGTAATTTTGAGAAGGTAAGAAACTTCAGTTACTATGAAATAAAGATCGATTGAAAAAAGATTTTAGGACCCTTCTGTAGTAGGAATGTGCGTGTGTGTGTGGGGGGGTAAGCCCCTTTCATCTATATTTTTAAATAACTGAAAAAACGCTTGGGGCGTAATGCTTAAAAAAAAAGATAAAAAAACACTGAAAATCCATTTGTAAGTAACAAAGTTTTAATTTTTGTCTGTAAAAATACATATATTATTATAGGGAGACAACAGTTGTTTTCCATCAGGTTGAGCTCATGGGAGTTCGGCCCCGTTTGAGAGGAGAACTCTTCTGTTCCTTTTAGTTTTTTGCTTCCGTTTTTTAGAGGAACGGCCTCTTTACCTTCCTGACCACAAGGGCGTCCACACACGTGGAAACTAGTGAACATATGCACAGCCTAGGGAAAGAAAAAAAAGTCATTTCTATTCACTTATCTGCGGACGATCAAAGGCCATAAAGTTGGTTATGTTATTTCTTTGTTCTCGTTCTGTAAACCCCCTCGTCCCTTTGGGACAATATGAACAATCATTTGTTTTGGTACATATGTAAATCTTTTTAATATATGTATGTAAGTTGTTTGCCTTATTAAATGTTTTGTTTGTTACACTCGCGTATATCGTCTTTCTATATTCGTATTCAGTGTTAGCGTATCAATGGCTACACTAATGCTAATATTAGTATCGGTGTGCAACTGGAAGACTAAAACACATTATTCTTCCTAACACAAAGTAATTGGTAAACTCTGTGTGACCGATAACCTATACTAATATTAAATAAATATTAATATAATTGTTAGGTGCATTTTTCCCAATTCTTTAGTATATACAACAAGTTTTTGTACATAATCTTTCTAACAATTTCATTTTTTTTACATACACACACACACACGCGCGCGTGTGTATGTGTAGTGCACTGCTTGCTTTAGACATCTCCAAAAAAGTTGTTCACAACTTGGACTGTTACTTTTTTTACTCACAACGATGTTCTCTGTCTACTTGCAATTAATAGTTAGTCCTTTCTTCCTGCTTTCTATTACTATTTTGTTTGTATACTCCTTTTCGTGAATGGATGGCAGAATAAAGGCGGATTGCAAAGGATCAAACGTTACTTTGAGCAATAAAAGACAGGAACTCATGGAGAGCCATGTCCCGCCCACGCCACTGACGTTATCCATTGAACCACACGCATGTTACAACATATGGTATTCCCTTGTGGTCACCCATCTAGGTACTGACCAGGCTCAACCTTGCTTAACATCGGTGGATAAATGTCTTTTAAAAGCGCCCGTAAAGATGAAGGGGGCTATGAAAATTATGCGTTGGATTCGATATAAAGGTGGAGGGTGACTGAATGGGGTTGTTGAAAGAGTGTACGGGAGGTGGGGAGTAAGAGATTCATATTATTGTGATAGGTAGGATAGATAACGGTTGGCTCTGGACCTGAAGATGCTAAGCTTGTTTTGATTCGAAACGCCGTCAGATTACGGTGTCACTCTTTCCCTCGCCCATTCCGAAATTACTCAGATAATTATATTTCTGCTTGATTTTGACATCCCAACATCTAACTCAGAACTTGGGCTGTTACTTTTGCGCACAACGATGTATTCTGTCACCTTGCAGTTAATAGTTAGTCCTTTCTTCTTGCTTTCTATTACTACTTTTTTTTTCATATAATACTTTTCGGGAATGGATGGCAGAATAAAGACGGATTGTAAAGGGTCAAACATTACTTTGAGCAAAAAATAGACAGGAAGTCATGGAGAGCCATGCCCAGCCCACATCCTGAAAGAACTTGGCACATACCGGGTGTAACAGCAAAATTGTCAAATTGTTAGATTAAGCTTTGAACCGTTGTATCTTAGAAATGATTAAAGATATCTTACTGGAATTCTCCGAGGTTTTTTTTATAACACTATTGGTATATACTTTAAACAATAAGAATGTATAATTACTCTCCAAGCTTAACAGAAGAATCGTGATGAAATCGTTCATAAACGAAAATGACATGTTCACCATTAATTAATCATAGCTAAGGATCGGAAACTCATGAAGAATTGAAATTAAATTCAAATACACACACACACACAAACAAACACAAAACACACACACACATATATATATATATGTTATTACAGAATCATTTTCCAACTTATTCAAGATGATCTTCGCCCTCTCTAACATTCTAAATTTCTGTCCTGGATAACAGGGTGCCTCACACATTTCACGTACGATTTCATTTTCAAGCTTTTTTTTATCACTGCTCTTTGAAACTCTTTTCTCACATGCCAAAAGTCTTATGGATTGATTTGGGTCTTTTCTAATTGATCTCTCTTCCTTAAAGTTGAAATAATGACCCCCTGTCTTTCTGTTGTGACCCCCTGATGCCGTTTTCCTCTCTACTGTTCCGTCTTTTTAAAAAAATATTCTCTGTTCTCTTGATGGTTCTTGAATGAACTTTGAAGATGGAAGTTCTATAGCCTTGTGTGGCAGCCGGTCTAGGAGAAAGTAACTCCGAACCCTGTATGTAGCCCTGGCGTAGTACATGTTATAGTTAAAAATTCGGAGTTGAAGCCCCTGAGGAAGTAGGTCGGTGATTTCAGCCTCGTTCTGGCAGCTCCTGCGATGCCACTAGTGCCAAACTGTAATAGGCCTTGCTTTTCCTTTGGATCCATCAGCGCCGTGAAGAGAGGGGACATGCTGCATGGGCAACATCTTGTCCTCTATACTGTACTTCCCAGGCTTGATCCTATCTTACAGATGATTGGGTTCAAACCTATGTTTAACAATGTCTGACCGATGACTATCTGTAGCTCTTAATAAATTTCATGTTTTTGTTGTCTCTGCCATCCATTTACTCAAGCTCGTTAGACAGGGGTTATGCGCCATTTTCCTCTGCTCCTCTTGCCTTCAAACAGCCATGTGAGTATCAAATTTTCCAAACCAATTCTCCTCGTTTTGTTTGCCAGTAATTTCAATTGTCTCTTCCTGCTGTTAAGTATAAGTGTCCATTTTCTTTAAAATTTCATCGTTGCTCATGTTTTCAGTCCATAGTATCCTCAGTATCTTTCTGTAGAACCATATTGCTGCTGCTTCACGTCTCTTTTTTATCTGTGAGGAGATTGTTGAGAATGAACTTCTATATAGGAGAACTGATATTACATGACAGTTCATAACCAAATTTTTCTGTTTGCTTAGCTTTTGGAAGGCATCTTTCGCTATCCCATTATGCCTTCGGATTTCAGTGTCACACTTTCCGTCCTCTGTTATAATCCGTTACTGTTGCTTCAAGTCTCTTCTTCATCTTTAAGAAGATTATCCAACACTCACTGCCAAACAGGAGGACACATGTCATGGAACAGTTTAGTACTTGTTCCTTGTTTCTAGCGATGCTTTTCTATTTCTTATTAATCTGCTTAGCTTTTGGAAGGCATCTTTCGCGATCCCATTATGCCTTCGGATTTCAGTGTCACACTTTCTGTCCTCTGTTAAAACACTTCCCCGATATTTAAATCTTTGTACGTTTTTGATTTTGTAATCTTCAATTTGTCATTTGTCTGTTGGGCAAGACAACAAGAAAAACAGACAAGACAAGAAAAACAGGTTTGTTTATTTAACCATATATCAGAACTAGCGTCTAAGTGTCTAATATTACTATTTTATTAATATATATATATATATATATATATATATATATTGTCATCCACAGACAGAATATTTCGCTGTCGCTGTATCACAGTTCATCAGTGTGGCTAGACATACGGTTGCCTCTATACACAACTGTGTAAACATCACCATGAATTACAATTCATTGGAGGAAGTGTCAGTTTTAAATACTTGGGAGCAATCTTGTCTAAAGATGGTACCTTCAGCTTGGGAATCTGAACAAGAATTGCCGCAGCCATGGCAACCATAGCCAAATTACCAAGAACATGAAGGAGCAAAATCAGCTTTCAAACAAATTACAGACTGTACCAATCGTTGGCAGTATCCATTCTCTTATATGGATGTGAAACGTAGGCACTGTTGGCAGGAACAGAGAGAAGGATCCAAGCGTTTGAGAAACAAATGAATGAGAAAACTCTTTGGAATTTTTCTATTGGGAACAAAAAACCAATGAGTTTGTGCGGAAAAAAAAGGTTGAATGTTTTGTGGGAAACCAGAAACCTCCTCTGGCCGCTGTCAAACTGAGAGAATAATGGCGTGATTTGGACGCGTTGCAAGGCACGGCAGCCTGTGAAAGATCATCATGGTTGGCATCGTTGAAGATGGACGTAGGAGAGGATACCAATGCAAAAAATGGTTGGACAATGTCAACGAATTGACAGGTATGACTATACCAGAATTGCTGATGTCTGCCGTTGATAGACCATTGTGGAAAAGTGTTAGTGCCGCTTCTACATTCGTATCCGCCCTACGAATACAAAACTCAAGGGGATGATTCTATCTATCTATCTATCTATCTATCTATATATATATATATATATATATATATATATATATATGTATGTATTAAGAAAAGTCCGGCAATTTATTTATTAAAGACATTTTTATGTTTAATGTTCTTTTTTTTATAGATACAAGTATTTAAGTAAATGCTCTGTTTATAATAAACAGTATTAAATAACATTTGCCAACCGAACGATCCTTTGTGGCCGAGCGGTCAAGGCACGTCAGCGTAAATGACGGTTCCGTATAGGATGCAAAGGATGAATATTTTCTATGAAAAATTTCTCGGACATTTAATACTGTTTATTATAAACAGAGCATTTACTTAAATACTTGTATCTATAAAAAAGAACGTTAAACCTTAAAATGTCTTTAATATATATATATATATATATATATATATATAATTACAAGACACGACAGCCTGTGCAAGACCATCATGCAAGGCCCCGTTGAAGGTGGGCGTAGGAGAGGATGCCAATGCAAAAAATGGTTGGACAATGTCAAACAATGGACAAGTATGATTATACCAGAATTGCTGATGGCTGCCGTTGATAGACCGTTACTGAGGGGATTCAATATGGCTTCTACATTCGGATACCCACTACGATTAAAAAAGACAAGGCGATGATGATGATGGTTCTTTTATGGCAATAATCGCAATAAATTTTTATAAAGTTTGGCATGTGTCAAGTTTTAATATGGCAATATCGGAGATACAGATCGTTTTCACGCTAAAGTTAAAAGGCAGACCCCACGTACACTTTACACTAGCTTAGAAAGGTAGATATACGTCCGGTTTACATAAGACTCACGAAGATACACAATGGTGCAATCTATACTACCATTAAAAGGTATACACAAGTCTGAATTACACTGGATTGATTGGATCATTCATTCGTTTTTAACGGTTTATCAACCCATAATAGGTTATTTAAAACCAGAATGTAAGAATTTATTGAGATAATAATAATAATCTAGTGATACACGTCTTTACTAATTAGCCCATATCTGGGGAGAGATGTTGTGGTGGATTCATACCTAATCAGAATTTGTTAAACAAAGTATATGGTGGGGGTGAATTCTATATTAAAATCATTATATAAACGGATCCCTCACTTTGTGTCCACGGTAGTGTCTATATATATTCCAGAGACTGTAAATAAATTTAAAATACATGTTTTTGTAGCTAATCAGTATTTGATTGATTGGTTCATTTTTACGGTTTATCAACCCTTTGCAGGCTATTTAAAGTCAGAATATATTTTTTAAATGTAAGAATGTATATTTAGATAAAAATGTTCAGTGATAAATATCTTACTCATTAACCAATTGCTGGGGAGAGAAGTGGTGGACTCATACCTTTCCCAAAATTATCTGAGCACAAGTGAATATAACAGGCCCAACTGGAATTGGAACTCGGCTCTCCGATTAATAATTATCATCGCTCATTGCACCACCCGCACACCCAAGCTTACTGCACCTGGCATTCCACCGAAGCGGTCACCCAGCTTGGTACTGACAAGGTTCGACGTTGCTTAACTTCGGTGACCGTGCAGGAGCCAATGTTTCAACGTGATGTGGCCGTAAGTTAAATAGTTAAAAAACTTTGACACGGTTCTTTGTTACATTGAAGTAAAAAAATATCAAAAGCTTATCTCCGGGCGGTACAACCTATAATGCATAAAAAATGATTCGGTTTAAAAATATTAGTAACTAGCTCCTGAGGACGGCTCCTGATTGGGTCTTCATCACAACAAGCAGGCACAGATAGATACGGTAGGCAACGATAAACTACAGAAGAACTGAAAATTGATCACTGCATTTAATTATCGTATTAACATTTAAGCTTACCTTTTAAAAGTCCAATGATAATTTTACTACCGCGACTTAATTTAAAACCAGTTTGATGCAGGTAGGTCCTTACTTTACGTACAAACAATTATTTGTATTTCATGGGTTTTGTGATGTCAGACGTTTACTCGTTGTCACTTTTGTGATGCCAACGAATGCTCACGTTCGTAATTCTCGTTGCTGTCGAGACTTTGGACTCGCAAATACTAGTATTAACTCTTTCAAATAATTGTCGCACTAGTAATACTTGTTCGAATAGTAATCGCCAAATAGTAATCGGTAGAGTGATTAGTATATGGAAATACTGTAGAGCAAGGGTCGGCAACCTACGGCCTGCGGGCCGGATCCGGCCCGCGAAGGCATTTTGACCGGCCCGCGAGCCTGATTACCAATGATTATTTTTAACATGAGAGACGAGGCTTTCGAATTAGACTATCTGCCAGTTATCTTTCATGAGACTTATTTTACCAAGTTACGTTGCCTACGTTTAATGTCAAATAATGGATACATATTTGTCATGACCCTTGGCTACATTAAAAGATAACAGAAGCGAAAGGAACGATAATGTGAAAGAGGCCAGGGAGGGACTGACATGCGAGGTAGCAGAAATCTAAAGACAGTTAAACATACGCGCATTATACATACATGCTTCATGAATGTGTCGATGATACCGCATGTGTACGTACGTAAGTGTGTATGTGTTATATCAGAACATTACCTATTCTATTTTAATAGACTCTCCCACACATAATACGTAGTAGTAGTAGTAGTAGTAGTAGTAGTAGTAGTAGCGGTCGCCAGTTGGGCTCAGTGGAGTTGAGTGAGTCAGTCGATGTCGAACATTGAAGTATCAACCATCACAACTAGATTGATGCGTCATTAACCATTATTTTCAAGTTCCTAACGTTTTGTACGTCGAACCTAATTTAGGACCGACTTATTGAAATACAAGCCTCCACTGAGAAAACTACTTTACAACAATATGTTTTCAACTATTTGTACTCGTATGTATGGGTATATGTGCTTCTTTTTTGTGTGATGTGAGTGTGTGTGTCGTTTGTTTGTGGAACAATTTTCAATAACAGTTTCAAACCTACACGTCATAATTTCATCCATTTCACTTCGGTTGATTTTTTTTCACTTTGAAGTATTTTGACGTTCCTTGAGGAAAAGTAATTTTTGTTAGGTGTTTTTTTAATTTTAGATTTTCTTTTGTTTTTCTGATTTCTCAATGTTTATTTTCATTATGGTTTTTAATATTTAGGTTGACAGGGGTCTGCATATGTAATTTTCCTTAATTTTTTCCTTAATGGCCTTCGTCCGGCCCTCGACCCGTCATTATAACACGATCCGGCCCGCGGGGTCGAATGAGTTGCCGACCTCTGTTATAAACCAATCTTAAATGTTAAAAGATTTGCTTTCAGGCTGGCACTTTCGAGTCAAGAGTTTACTTTAAGTATTAACTGACGTCTTCGATCCTGCTGAAACTTTTGACTCTTAAACACTGAAGTTCGCCAAGACAATGATCTATCCTTTTGACACTAGTGTAAACCTTACCTATGTATATATACCTTTTTAACTGAAGTGTTAATCGGACCGATAATCTGCCTTTTATATTTATAAATGCAAACATACGTCAAATATGCAAGAGATTAAAAAAAGTGGAGATAGGCATGATTTACAAGAGATATAAAAGGCATATTATCGGTCCGATTAACACTTCAGTTAAAAAGGTATATATACATAGGTAAGGTTTACACTAGTGTCAAAAGGATAGATCATTGTAATGACTTACATTAGTACCAACATAGTGTGTAAGCTGCTCTTTCGGATAGATTGTAACACATCTATTTATTATCTCTCATTTGTGTCTCTGTCTTTGGGCAAAGTGCACTCAGGGACGACTCCGTCAAGAGCAGAGTCGCAACTGAGGAAAATTATACTGAGAGATGTCCTGCTCTAGGGAACAGCTGCCCGAGGACGCGCCCTTTCATTTACACCAGAGAGAGAAATCGGTGCTCGCACCGAGGCTAGCGGAACCGTCGGTTGCTGGGGCTGCGGCCTATTTTTGTATCTTGTAGGGTTTTACGCGCTCAGGTACCCACCTTAAAAAAAAAAAAAACCTTGTGCCACACAACTCGTCTTAGTGGGTATGTAGAGTAAATGTGTAGTGCCAAGATGGTAGACATGTGTCTTGGGTATAAAATGGTTAAAAACGTAGACATGAGTCCGTTTTATACTAAACTAAAAATCGTAGATAGGTCCAGTTTACATGAGAATTAAAAAGCTTGATATAGATTTTCTAACACTAGGAAAAAAAATGGCTTACCTTCGGGTCAAAAACGAAAAACTGAAAATGGCGGCATTACGAGTCGTATATTTAAGAAAAATGAATTTCGGGACTGGATGAACTCTCGCGAGAGTTTCTTTTAGCATATGCAAATTTGAACTGTCACTCAATCTACAAAAAGGGCTAAAAAAGGCGCCAAAGTGTTGTACATCAGCTGTAGCGGACAGGAGACCCGTGTTGTTGGATTGTTTGACCTACGCTACTCTGTTGGTTGAGGGATACGAATCAGAGGAATTTATTGCATCCAGAAGAAACTGATTACAGTTATATCAAGAGGCAGACAGGAGATAAGGATTAAATCTAGAGTTGAACGGGTTAAGATTATAGTAATCGAAGAAACAGCCTCCTAAGAAACGGTTCCACAGAGCAGTGGTCCGCTGTTCGATTGGAACTTACTTCTCAACAAAGAAATATGGAAGGAATGAGGATAGGGTTTGCTACAGTGTAAGTGGCATGGTGGGTCCTACTTGCGAAGGTTAAAACATTCCCTAAAGAAAAATGGCGGTTTTACGAGTCATATATTTAAAAAAAAAAAAAAGATAGATTCTCACGAAAGTATCCGACTTCGAAATCTTTTTTTTTTAAATATATAAGCAACAGAGAAAATATGACTGCGGTTTTGAGCGGGAGACACGTGTTGTTGGATTGTTTGACTAAAGCTATTTTGAAAGTTGGCGGAAACAGATTAGGGAACTTTATTATCAAGCCAGAAGGATCTGGCTACAATTACATTAAGAGGTAGTTTATACGGATAGTAGATGTAACGATTAATCCTAGATTTAAACAGGATTAATCTTAGTGTTGAACAGGATTAATCCTAGACTTGTACAGGTTAAGTTTGTAGCGATCGGGAAAACGTCCTCTGGGAAATCGATTCCCTAGATCAATGGTTCGCGTGACGAAGCTGTTCGATTGGAACTTACTTCTCAACAAAGGAATATGTATAGAATGTGGTTGGTTTGTTACAATGTGTGTAACATGGCGGGTCGTACGTGCGAAGGTTACTTCATCCGGGCACTTTCCATGCAAGAGAGTGAGAGTGAGGTAGGAAATAGTTTGTCACCCACAAGGACTCTGAGACGCTTTTAGATTCGTCCGAGACTGGAAAAATGAGGACTGGAAAGCTCCTGCCTCAAATATGACACCAGTACTCCATTTTAGACCAAGTCTGTCACTTGTATTTACTGGGGCGGTACAGAGAGCCGATCGCTTTTCCTACAATCTTTAGCGATGGACCCACCTAGGGTCAGATGGTAGTTTAATTATTTGACAAAAGCTGTGACATTTGAGATAAATGGCTTACCTTCTAAACAAACAAAAAAAAACCGTCACCAGGCGTGTCTTGTGTGTAAAAGAACCCAAAAAGAAAATGGCGACTTTACGAGTCGTATATTAAAGAAAAGAGAGATCTCCGAATCTGATCCTTTCGTGAGACTCTCTTGTTACCTATGCAGATTTGACCTGTCACTCAATCTCTAAAGACTGCTTAACGAGGCAACAGAGCAGTGTAACTCCGGTAGCGAACAGGAGGCAAGTATTGTTTGACTTACGCTACTCTGTTGGTGGAAGGAAACGAATCGGAGAAATTTATTACATCCAGTACAAACTGACTACAGCTTCTTTTTGAACTTGAGTTAAAAATGTGTCATCCTTAAATCGACGGCGTGAGGCTATTCACGTCTTCTCTTGCCGGATGCGAGCTCCAAGACTTCTTTGGGTAGGCGGATGTCTGGCATTCGGGGAAAGTGTCCGCCCCATCGAAATCGGTGGCGAGTCATGATAGCCTCTAGTCTCTCCATCTTTCCGCGGAGGAGAACTTTATTGTTCGTGATCCGGTCCTACCACGCATCGGAGACTCGGGACTCGCGTGTTTCTTGTTTGAGTCCTGGTCAGTTCGAAGAGCTTGGAAGCTGCAGAAAGAATCATATGGAGAAGAGAAGTCCATGAAAAAAAAAACCCCAAAAAACAACGTCCTTCAAAAACGCCAAAAGACAAATAGACAAGACGAAGAGAACCCTAGAAAAGCCCGAGCTCTCCATTCCCTGGGCCTTCCTACCCTACCATACGATGGCCACAGACTTCTCTTCAGCTCCAAATTAGGGCTCATTTGAGGAAATGTCGATGATTATTCCGTATTCGGCATTGAGTTCAGCCAACGACGGCGAAAAAGATACGCGTATATCTTAAAATCAAAATAAATTGAAAACGGCTAACATAAAGAGACGAAACGCATTGTCTGAACAAACTTTATATTTTTTCTCTCTCTCTCTCTCTCTCTCTCTATATATATATATATATATATATATATATATATATATATAGTCTCGGTGTAAAAATTTTCGTTTTCTCACATATTAACATATGATAGAAAACGAAATTATTTTTTGCACCAACCTAATAGATAGATAGATAGATAGATAGATAGATAGATAGATAGATAGATAGATAGATATGGTGCGATCGGTAAATTGTCGCCATTTGAATATCTTTAGTTTCATCGACTACACAGTATAGTAGGGTCAGTTGGGCACCGTCTATGAGAATAAAATATCTCCATGACGCAAACCACTCCGCCAGAAATTTGGAAACGGCATGCCATGCTGCTTGGCATTCGAGCCGGAAGCTCCAATATGAAGATTTCAGTGTTTGGGTGTCAATCTGAGTACAGTGCAGAGGATTCGGAAAGAGTTGGATGAGTCTAATGGTGATTACGAATGTGCGGCAGCTCGGAACACTCATTGTGATCGTTCTGATAAGAAACGAACTGCCGAATTTGTTGGTTAGAACCTTGGACTTAACGCGGGCACCTTACGTCAAGTGTCTTGAATGGGTAGTGCTGCCCTAAGTGAAGTGGGTGGCTGCTGGAAGACCCTATGTTTTGCAACAGAACTCTGCATCATGACAGGCAAGCAGGAGAACCCAGTCATGGGTGTCAGACAATTTCTGCGACCGCATCACCCCTTACATCTGGCCACCTAACTCCCTAGAACGCCACGCCCTTGATTATTATGCGTGGGGCGCAGTTGACCAACAAAACCCCTTCTAACACCAAGGCAACTGTAGGCACGAATTATGGCAGTATTGGTCAACTTATAAAAGTAGACCGACCAGAAGAATTGCAGGAGATTCCGAAGTCGTCTGGAAGCCGTAATTGAAGCCATTGGCGATTTTATTGAATAAATTTACTCTTTAGTATTTCAAGATATTTTTGTGTAATTTTGGTAAAATATATCCGTTAAAATGAAATGCCATAGTCATTTTCATTTTTTGCGGGATTTAGACGACAATTTATCCATCGCACCCTGTATATATATATATATATATATATATATATATATATATATATATATATATATATATATATATATATATATATATATATATATATAAAATAAAAAAGAAAGAACAGTAAGATACATAATCCGGTGTTCTTATAGATATTTTATTTTTACAAAATAGTGCTCAATGTAAATTTACAGAGCATTAATATTATAAATTAATTGATTTTAAATATGTTTTTTTCGCTACACAGTTCAACCATGTTTCAAAAATGAAGCTAAAAGCTCGAATTTAATTTTGTAATTAAATTAAAAGTTACTCCAAAATTCGCGTATGGATGAACTAATGTCTTTAATTTAATTACAAAATTGAATTAGGAGCTTTTAGCTTCCATTTTTGAAACATGGTTAGAACTGTGTAGCGAAAAAAAACACATTTTAAATCAATTAATTTATTATATATATATATATATATATATATATATATATATATATATATAAATATATATACATACACATATATGTGTGTTGTGTGTGTTATGGTGGGTATAGGAAACCTATATAAAAAATCTTTTTGTTTGTGTCGGTTGACAAATCCACTTTGGAGAAGGAAAGTAAGAAGACTCACAGAATTTAGAGTTAGGGTGTGCTTATTTTTTCTTTTTTTTATCCCACCCTCGTCAACCTACAGCACTTTTCCGTTTCCTTTCCTTCCATTTTGTCCTTTACCCCGTGCTATAGTGGAGAAACCCGACTCTGGGCGCTTGGGCCAGAAATTAACAATCAATACCGCGCTTTTCCCTAACGTATCGATTTGGAGATGGGGGACTGGCGCTGTCCTGTTTGGGTCGGAGACGGTGTTCGGCGTCGACGGCACGTGGGAAGGGCTGGTGCACACAGTGGTGACGCAAATCAAGGTGACCCGAAAAGGTCAGTCTCCCGTTTGCCAAATTGCAATATATATTTAGCCGTGGCCTGTGCGAACTTCGTAAAGCCCCTGGACGAAAGCATGGAGAAAGGGAGAGGTTAAAGAGAATAAGAGAAAGGAAGAGAGAGAGAAAGAGTTTGTGTTTGTGTGTGTGAGAGAGAGAGGGGGAGATAGAAAGAGCGAGAGGGAGAGTGGGACAGAGATATATAGAGAGAGTAATTGAAATCTCAAGAGGAAAATGTGAAATTTAACAAAGCGGGTAGAGCGGACTAATGGTTATCCTGGATTTTAACGGAGAGGGACAAAGAGAGACCACGGTCCAAGTGGACGTGATAGAAGAAGTGTACTAAAGAGGGGGTTAGAAAGAGATAGGGAGGGGTTATGTAAAAAGAGAAAGAAGGTAAGAATGAATGAAGGAGAGAGGAAGAGAGAAGAAATATGAAACAGAGGAAAGTGAAAGGAAAAAAGGAGCAATAAATAATGAAAGAATGAAAGAAATATAAAAAAAAGAAAGAAAAGAAAGAAAGAGGGGAGAAAGAAAGAAAGAAAGAAACAAAGAAAGAAAGAAAGAAAGAAACAAACAAACAAACAAAAAGAACGTGAAAGGAAGGAATCAAGGAAGTCAGAAGATAGAAAGAAAGAAAAAAAGAAAAAGAAACAACGAAACAAAGAAACAAAGATAACGAAAGGATAAAAAAAAGAAAGAAATATAAATCGAGAGGAAAAAGAAAAACGGAAGGAAGAAAGAGACAAGCAGATAGAAGCGAAGCAAGAAAAGAAAAGAAATAAATAAATAAATAAATAAAGAAAGAAAGAAAGAAAGAAAGGAAGAAAGAAAGGCAAATCAAGAGGAAGAAAATGTAACGGAAGGAGGAAAGAGACAGGCAGGTAGCATCAAAGCAATAAGAGAAAGAAAGAAAAAAAGAAAGAAAGAAATAAACGAACGAACGAACAAAGAAAGAAAGAAAGAAAGAAAGAAAGAAAGAAAGAAAATCAAAAAAGAAAGAAAATAATTGTATAGAAGCAAATAAAAAAGAAGGAAAATAAAATGGAAGAATGGGGTGAAAGAAATATAGATTAAAAGAAAAACTTGAAGTAAGGAGAAAGAAAGAAAGAAAGAAAGGAAAGAAAGGAAAGAAAGAAAAAAGGAAAGAAGCGCGTTTTAAAAATAATGAAGGAGAAGGCAAATCAAACCGCGCGAGAAATAAGAGAGATGACATGAGAAGGAGAAAAAGCGAGAAAGAGAGATTTAAAAAAAAAATTAATCGCTATAAAATAGTAATTGAGTGACAAAAGAGAGAGAGAGAGAGAGAGAGAGAGAGAAGAGAGAGAAAGAGAGAGAGAGAAAGAATTTTATAGTGATATTAGAATGAATTTAATGCTTTATTAATGGGAGGTAGAAAACTAAGAGAGATAGGGGTGACAGAAAGAGAAAGAGTAAGAGAAAGAGAGAGAGAGAGAGACGACAGAGATAATAAATGGTTCTTTAGGAGCCAGAATTATCAACACAAATTGTACCAAGAAGGAAACGAAAATTTGGAAGATAGATAGATAGATAGATAGATAGATAGATACTTAGGTATATAGAGCGATATGCAAAACATATAGATAGATATGAACATGCCGAAATAGATAGATAGATAGATAGATAGATAGATATGAACTGAGTGAGATAGATAATTTTAGAAATGTATATGATCGTACTGAGATAAAAAAGGAACAGACTGTGATATATATATATATATATATATATATATATATATATATATATATATATATATATATATATATATGAATGAAGAAATATAGTTTTAAGGTGTGCTATATTTATGGGATAAAGTGCTCAATATCAGAGATAGAGCATATGTAAATATAAATATAAAAGTGAACATTGAAGGCAACATTCAGAGGCGACAGGCTGTTTCATGCTGGACACAATCTATTTTTATACTTTCATAGGGTTTTGAAACCCAGTTTAGAAAGTTAACTATTTTGCCATAGCTGGGACCTTTAACAAGTACTACGACGCCGGGTCAGGGTGGACCTGAGAACAACAACAATTAAAAGGTGATTCTACGCTCCTCAAACTCTCCCGAAAAGAGGCCTTGCTGCCGGATGTAGTTTATCGTCATACCCAGGAGCCCTGGGCACCAGAACATTTCCTAGAAAAAAAAGCAAAAAAAAAAACAAATAAACGCCTCCCTAAGTGTAATAACGTAAATAGGTTTCTAGTCAGATAGAAGAGTCCATTTTGATGGCTGTAACGCTTAGGCCAATGGAAAAAGGACCGAATTTTGAGAGATTGTTATCTGTTACGTGATATCTGTCCTCCTGTATGTCATCAAATACTGGAAAATCTCCTCAAAGATGAAGAAGAGCCTTGAAGATGCTGAAAATAGCATGAACCGAACATGAGGCTTTGGAAAAAAACGGAAACCAAAAGGAAACTTATACTTAACAATATCCAGAGACGGATATGCAATATAATTGGCCCTGATCTGGCATCTCGTCTACAGTCACTCTCTCACAGACGCGCCGTCGCCTCTCTCTGTCTTTTCTACAAATACTTTCATGGTAATTGCTCCGATGAGCTGCTTTCACTGGTTCCCAGACTCCATGAATTCAAGCGCCCTACGAGGCTGGCATCCCGCTCTCACCATTTCACTGTAGAAACTTTTAAAGGTAGCCATCTCTTCTACTCCAATAGCTTCATACCTTGCACCTCTCGACTGTGGAACTCCCTTCCCTATTACTGTTTCCCTGGGAGCTATAATCTCCAACTATTCAAATGTAATGTCAATCGACATCTCCAGTTACCTTGATCTACCCACTATCCATCTCCTCATCCTTTCTTCTATCACTCCTATCTGCTCTCGCTCCAAATCTTCTGCAACCCCCTGCATCCTAGTGGCTTCACGCCTTGCTCGGGGCGTAATGCTTAAAAAAAAAATATCAGGAAGAAGCAATTGAAATTTTTGGGTCACGTAATGAGAAAGGAGGACTTGGTAAACCTGATACTCACAAGACAGATTGAAGGAAAGAGGGACAGAGAAAAATTCTGTAACGGAAGATACAGTAACGGAAAATTCGGTAATTTTGAGAAGGTAAGAAACTTCAGTTACTATGAAATAAAGATCGATTGAAAAAAGATTTTAGGACCCTTCTGTAGTAGGAATGGGGGGGTTTTTTTCCTCTATATTTTTAAATAACTGAAAATCGTGGGGTTCAGATAAAATCCCACTACAATAATACCAGGACTGTACTTGCAGAAGGGGGCTTAGGGGGCAAGGCCTCATTCACCAATATCGTTTTATTATTATTAAATAAGTGGGGGGTCTACATAAAACCCCGCTACAATAATACCAGAACCGCACTTTCTGGATGGGGGATTTAGAGGCCTAACCACCCGTCCAATATTTTAAAATAAATATTTTTTAAATAAGCAAATAAAATCGGTTTATCTAAGTTAAAGTTGGTTATGGAAACTTACCCACGCACGTATGGACTCTCCCAGCTATAAATAGGAGCAGGTACTGCCTTTTAGAGAGGGAAGCTTCCAGCAGTCGGCTCTCACAGTCGGACCGAACATCCTTGCTGTAACACTCTCGTTTGTATATGTTTGTATTACTATTTCTGTTAATATATTTGTTCAACTCAATTCCTCTCTTTGTGTCTTTATTTTTGGCCCTAACAAGGCCACAACATTTATCAAAAACGATATTTTAATAAAGTAATTTTCTGAGAGTAATTTGACATTTGGTTAGCTTCCGTAGGCATGGAAATGACTGAGAAAAAAATCTTCCTCCGATTCAATTTATAGGGAAAATACACCAATGCATTCTGGGATTTCTTTCTCGCCAGTACTATTGGGCACTTCTCGATCTCATCAGATTTAGTTATGTTTTTTAATATGTTTCGCTTTTTTTAAAAGCTTCATCGGAGAATGAAATATCGAGGAGAAAAATAACATTCTTGTATTTTTAAATTTTGTGTTTTTTTTTTTTTGATTGGTTAAACAAACTTCACATAAATCAGTCTTTTCAAGCATCGTTCGTGTGTATAATGCATGTGTGTAGGTGTATCAAAATTCTAGTTTCTCTATGCAGGATTATAGTGCATATTCGTTTGTGTTATGTTTGTGTGCATCTAGTAGGCATTTTTATCAATGTCTGGTAGTTGTCAGCTTGTTGATTTAGTTCTGTTCATTCTTGTCTTGAAGGTAGAACGTTGCGATCGCTTGTCTGTATCCCCTTCTGTGTGTTAACACTATTCTTAAGGTTAATTTGCAGTAAAATCACCAACAGCCCAAGGTAATAAAAATGTTCCATTATGGTGTGAAATTGCCTGATTATTTCGAAAATGACAATAAAAGTTTACGCTCGATTACAGTTTAGGATTTATCGACAATGTAAGTTCGACTTCTTTCGCGTTGTCCGGCCGCCATTTTTGGCGTTGTTTACATACGATTGCCTGAATAATAATGCGGGAAGCTTACTCACTTGACGGCCTTTTTTACTGCTTTTTGTATCTTCTTACTTGTCTAGATTACTGCGCAATTTTCGCGAAAGTTATTTTAAAATGTTCTTTCTATTTTCTTATGAAGGTTTAAATGAATAGTTTTTATTTAATTGGTATAAATTCTTTTTCCAATTAAAAGTATTGTTCCTTTTAGAAGTGAAGCTTCAATGTCCCTTATATATATATATATATATATATATATATATATATATATATATATATATATATATATATATATATATATCAAAAAAAAGAGCAAAGATATATAATCCGATGTTCTTATTTAGAAAATAGTTTTAATGGAAATTTAGAGAGACATTACTATTATAAATTAACTAGTTTAAAATATGTTTTTTTCGCTACACACCATTTTTTGAAACATGGTCATTACGGTGTAGCGAAAACCATATTTTAAACTAGTTTTTTTATAATATACATATATAAAGTCATCCACAGACAGACTATTTCGCATTTCTTCAGTATTCATGTCAGTCCGAGATTCTAACTTTAAGCCGCCGGCGCACGGCAGGGTGAAGGTGACCGACAGTGACTCAATTCGCTTTTTGCCGAAGAGTCTCGCTATATCAGCCATAATAGTCACTGTTTAAAACCCATAACTCTTCCTTTTCAGAACTCAACTGAAATTAATGTTTCAGGAGCCTATATATATATATATATATATATATATATATATAAATATAAATATAGATAACTAGACTTATTTTGAAAAACTTTCGAATTTTTGATTTGCTAATCAAATCAATCTCGAGGGAAAAAAGGTTTTAAAAAGAAAAAGAGCTACAAACATGGACTTCTGCCGACAAAAAATCGCACAGATGGTGTGTTTGAAGCCCAAAGAAAAAACCCCGATACGAGTAACAACTAACTAACAAAAAGAGCTCAATACAACCGTAGAGCAGACCTAGATACTATATATATATATATATATATATATATATATATATATATATATATATATATATATATATATATATATATATCATTCTTTATTTATATATATTTGTTTATACGGATATTTTTTATACATACAAATATGTAAGTGCTCTGTTTATAATAAACAGTATTAACAACATTTACTGGCCTGAAGATATGAGAAATATCGTAGAGAATACGTGGACTCCGACAGGAATCGAACCTATGTCGTTCACGGGATCATCATTTGAAATAGTAATTTGACACTGCTAATCAGATGCTGTCACTGTAGCTAAATGGTATAGCATGTCAGGCCAAACAATGGTTCCATATGGAATGCAGATTCGATTCCTGTCGGAAGACTCATTTCTTCTACGATATTTCTCAGACATTCTGACTGAAAAATATAGTTAATACTGATTATTTTAAACAGAATATTTACTTAAATATTTGTATGTATCATACCATCTGCAGTCACATTTTTTTTTTACATTAAAATATACCTCAAGCTGATATGATCGTCCGATAGAAGTCATGGGAAATTTGTTGTTTAAAAATAGTAATAGTCCATTTCGTTCTATATATTTCTTGATATATATATTGTGTATATTTAGGCAGCAATTTTTCGTTGATGCATGTTTCATTAAATAATATAGACAAGTGTTTATTTTAAGTAAGTTCCTTTCATATTGTCTGATAAGCTTAATAACATTATCATTAAAAGACGAAAGGGAATCACCATATTGATACATGTTTTAATCCAATCTAAGCTTTCGGCTTACATAAGCCATTATCAAAGATGACAATTACTTTTCAATATATCAAGCAATACACGGACGAAACAATAATGATTGTTTTTGTTGCCTGAAAAATTTCAAAGCAACGACAAATCGTGTATACGAAACGCGGAAGCCAAAATCGTATGAAAGCTCGTAACGTCACACATGACCACGCGAGAGTGAAAACGAGAAGTATTAAGTATGGGAAGCCGTTAGTATAAACCAATGGTTTCTGTTATCAATTATAGGCATTTAAGAATGTCTGTGGAGATTAGATAGTTTGTTTTGTTCAGGTTAGATTTCAACTGTTTTATGTATATAGCTTCAAGAATTTTTAGTTTTTGTATATTGTTTTCCTGTTTAAGTATAGTTGTGTTTTCAACAAGGATTTTCCTGAATTGTGTATGTGGCCAGGCATGTTGTTTTAAATGCCTATAAATGTTAGAGTTATCATCCAAATGTAGTGTCAAGCGTCGTGAAAGCGAGTTTGTGGTGTGACCAATATAAATAATGTATTAAATATATATATATATATATATATATATATATATATATATATATATATATGTAAGCAAATATATAGATATAGATGAAGAAAAATATATACGGAAAAAACAAACAAAAATCCTTATATACAATTATGCTGTTTTAATGTTAATATGTCAACGTCTGACGTTTCGGTCTAATAAACCATCTTCAGGACATATTCATAAATTATAACATTATCAATACAACATGACAAAGACGATGTACATAAGAACAAGACTTATCCAAACAGATAACTAAAAGTTTTATAAGATCAGCGCTCCATTTAAAACATGGTCACGTTGTCGACGCTGTGAAAACGTATTCCTAAAATTTGAGTATTTTGAATGAAAAATGAAAAGAATTCTATCTTGAACTAAAATTTATATGTACGCTTGTCGAGCATTAATCTCGCTAGAAAAGGGGGAAATACTAAAGAAACCATGTCTAGTATTCACCGTGCGTGAATATATATATATATATATATATATATATATATATATATATATATATATAATTATCACTTTAAACGTTATTTTTTGGGGGATAATAATATTTGAGTAGACGCTCCGTGTGTTTATTAAACAGAATATTCATTTATTTTGGTTTACGAATACGACAGACAAGGTGCTTTTATTTAGTTTTTTTATACAATTTCTCATGCGATCTAATAATCTATTTCTTTTCAGATGATAAATTATATAAATAAGACCTACCAGACACTATTCGTAACATACTTGTTAACAACACTAATATAATATCATCATCTACATGCAATAAAAGGCTAAAAATAATGGAAGCTTTATTAATAAAAACAAAATAACCAACACTTAATAATATTAACTGTGGGCATTGACAAAATATCTTGACCGTGTTTTGAAAAAATGAAAACATTTTATAAAACATACATGCAACAAACTATTTCTTATTTAACAGTTAAAATATTTCATCCTTGAAAATCTCTAAATTTATAGCCGAAAGCGCTCGGATAAAAAGAACATTCGGAAAGTTTTTATATAATTTATCATCCGAAAAGAAACAAAAAATATTAGATCGCATGAGAAGTTGTATAAAAAAATAAATAAAAATAAAAAATGTCGTATTTAATAAATGTGCATATATATATATATATATATATATATATATAAATTTCTAATGTGTGTGTGTGTGTGTGTGTGTGTGTGTATGTGTGTGTGTGTGTGTGTGTGTGTGTGTTTTTGTGTGTGTGTACTAGCTTAAAAGCCGCCCTATTAGATGGCATTTAAGCTAGCCCCTGCGGAGGACTCTTCATTGGGCCTTCATCACAATAGCTAGGGAGGGGTAGATGCGATAGGCAACAATAAAATACAGAATTACACACAAACTTATTTTCAAGTTATAAAAAATGTCATCGTACCAAAAAAATCACGTAAAATATGGTCGAAAACAATCGCAGTAATTAAAACTTTGCAATCCCAAATTTAAGGATTGCCGGAATGTTTTTAATTTGCTCACAAAGTCGGCCTGATTCCGAAATGGTATGTTGGGCGATGACCTCTAGTAGTAAAGAGGAAAACAGGGACAATTTTATTTTGAAACATTGTAATTATTTCATTTGAAAATGAGTTATTGAAAGTTAGAGAGTTGCGTCCCTTTAATTGTTTTCATCAGCCAAGATGGCGGATGCTGAAAACAATCGCAGTAATGAAAACTTGTGAATCCAAAATTTCAGGATTGCGGGTCTAGATCCACCCCGGAAAGTTTTTTATTTGCACACGGAATCGACCTGGTTCCCAAATGACATTTTTGTCTTCGTCCTCTCGGAGTACAGTTGAAATGTGCGACAGAGTGACACGTATCGTACACAAGTAAATTATTTTGCATGCACAGACTCCATCTCAATCTATCTTTTGGAAATCATAATAAATATTGTTAAAGACTCCAGTTTCATTTTCATCTTTTTTTTCATATATATATATATATATATATATATATATATATATATTATCCTCCTTAGGTTTTACCATATGGATTACCTCGTTTTTCATAAACTATATATATATATATATATATATATATATGTATATATATGTTATGGGAACTTACCTATAACGATAATGGACTCTTCCTGACACTATAAATATGTGTGTGTGTGTGTGTGTGTGTGTGTGTGTGTGTGTGTGTGTGAAAATGTATAGAAAAATAGGAAGGAACTCGTTAGGTAAATCATGTGAAGTTCTTTAGTATTTTTGTTTTTATTTAAAAAAACAGTTCTCAATACACAAGTAGAGCCTAAATTATAATTATATATTTAAAATATGATTCCTCATATAAGA
This sequence comes from Acanthosepion pharaonis, assembly GCA_903632075.3. Classification (NCBI taxonomy): domain Eukaryota; kingdom Metazoa; phylum Mollusca; class Cephalopoda; order Sepiida; family Sepiidae; genus Acanthosepion; species Acanthosepion pharaonis. The sequence continues at coordinate 335,834 of CAHIKZ030001007.1, read as the reverse complement.
GTATATATATATATATATATATATATATATATATATATATATATATATATATATATATTAAATATTCAATATATTAAGAATCTGTCGAATTTCATCCATTTCCGGCAGGAATCGAACCTGCGTCCCTAGTGAAAACCGTCATTTAGATTTGACCTGCCTTATTCGGACTTTGCTTGATCAGGAGGTCCTACGTGACCGAGTGGTCTAAGGCACATCGGGACTAACGACAGTTTCTCTACTGTCAGAGATACGAAAAAAAGGGAAAGGATGAATGTAATAGAGGAAAGAGAAAAGAAAGAAGGAACAAGGAACGTGAAAAAGAAAGAAAGAAAGAAAGAAGGAAAGAAAGAAAGAAAGAAAGAAAGAAAGAATAGAAAAGAAAACAAAAAGGAAGAAGCAAAAATAAAGGAAAAAAAGTGAAAAAATAAAGAAAAAAAACAAAGGAAAAAGAAAGAAAAGATAAAAAAAATTTAAAGAAAAAAAAAGAAAGAAATGAAAAAATAATAAGGTAAAGGTTAATTAAAAGAAAGGAAAAAGAAAGAAATGTAATGAATAAATAAAAAAAGAAAGAAAGAAAGAAAGAAATAAAGAAGTAAAAAAGGTCAATTAGAAAGGAAAAAAAAAGAAAGAAAGAAAGAATGAATAAAGAAAGAAAGAAAGAAAGAGTAAATAAAGGTAAAAATTAAAAAGGAAAAAAAAAGAAAGAAAGAAAAAGATAAATAAAAAAAAAATAAAAAAGAAAGAAAGAAAGAAAAAAAAAAAGAAAACAAAACAAATAAAGGTATGTTATATTAGAAAGGTCAAAAAGAATGAATGAAAAAAAAAAAAGAAAAGAAAGAATGAAAAGAAAAAAGAAAGAAAGAAAAAAAGAATGAAAATGAAAAGAAAGAAAAAAGAAAGAAAAAAGAAATAAATAAAAGTAAAAGGTCAATTAGAAAGGAAAAAAAAGAAAGAATGAATGAATAAATAAAAGAAAGAAAGAAAGAAAGAAATAAGGTAAAGGTCAATTAGAAAAGGAAAAAGAAAGAATGAATGAATGAAAGAAAGAAAATTTCAAACAGAGAAAGAAAGAAAGAAAAAAAAGAAAAAGTAAATAAGGTAAAAAATCAATTAGAAAGGAAAAAAGAAAGAAAAAGAAATGAATAAATAAAAAAAAGAAAGAAAAAGAAAGAGAAAGAAAACAGAAATAAAAGAAGGTAAAAGGTCAATTAGAAAAAAAAAAAAGAAAGAAAAAGAAAGAAAAAAAAATAGAATGAATGAAAGAAAGAAAAATAAAAAAAAAGAAAAAGACAGAAAAAAAGAAAGAAAGAAAGAAAGAAAAAAAACAAAGGAAAGGTCAATTAGAAAGGAAAAAAAAAAGAATGAATGAATAAATAAAAGAAAGAAAGAAAGAAAGAAAGAAATAAAAGTAAAGGTCAATTAGAAAGGAAGGAAAGAAAGAAAAATGAAAATAAGAATGAAAGAAAGAAAAGAAAAAAAAAGAAAAAAGAAAAAGAAAAGAAAACAAAGAAATAAGGTAAAGGTCAAAAATAGAAAGGAAAAAAAGAAAGAATGAAAAGAATAAATAAAAAAAAACAAAAAAAAGAAGTAATAAAAGAAAGAAGTAAAAATAGGAAAAAGGTCAATTAAGAAAGAAAGAAAGAAAGAAAGAATAGAAAAGAAAACAAAACAAAAAGGAAGAAGCAATAAAGAAAGAAGTGAAAAATAGGAAAGAGAAAACAACGGAGAAAGAAAGAAAGAAAGAAAAAAGAAAGAAAGAAAGAAAGAAAGAATAGAAAAGAAAACAAAACAAAAAGGAAATAAGGTAAAGGAAGGAAAATAGAAAGGAAAAAACGGAGAAAGAAAGAAAGAAAGAAAAAAAATAAATAAAAGAAAGAAAACAAAAAAAGTAAAGGTCAATTAGAAAGGAAAAAAGAAAGAAAAAGAAAAGAAATGAAAAAGAAAGAAAGAAAGAAAAGAGAAAAATAAGGTAAAAAAAGAAAGGTCAAAAATAGAAAGGAAAAGAAAAAAAAGAAAGAAAAGAAAGAAAGAAAAGAAAGAATAGAAAAGAAAACAAAACAAAAAAGGAAGAAGCAAAAAAAGAAAAACAACGAAGAAAAAAAAGAAAGAGAAAACAAAACGGAGAAAGAAAGAAAGAAAGAAAAGAAAGAAAGAAAAGAAAAAGAAAAAGAAAGAAGAGAAAAAAAAAACAAAAAAAAAGGAAGAAGCAAAGAAAGAAAGAAAGAAAGAAAGAAAATAGGAAAGAATAGAAAAAACAAAACAAAAAGGAAGAAAGAAAAGAAAGAAAGAAAATAGGAAAGAAAAACAACGGAAAAAAGAAAGAAAAGAAAAAGAAAAGAAAGAAAGAATAGAAAAGAAAACAAAACAAAAAAGGAAGAAGAATAAAGAAAGAAAGAAAAAAAGGAAAGAAAAACAACCAAAAAAAAAATATATTTTAATAAAAAAGAAAGAAAGAAAAATAGAAAAAAACAACGAAAAAAAGAAAGAAAGAAAAGAAAAAAAAGAAAAATAGAAAAAAACAAAAGAAAGAAATAAAGAAAAAAGGAAAGAAAAAACAACGGAAAAAAATAAACAAAAAAAAAAACAGGAAACAGAAAACTAAAAACGATAACGAAAGAAATAAAAAAGGAAAGACAAAGCAACGAAATAGAAAGAAAGAAAGAAAGAAAGTAAGAAAGAAAGAAAGAAAGAAAGAATGTGAAGATATGAAAGGAAGGAACTATTGAGAAAGAATGAAAAATAGGAAAGCGAAAGCAACGGAGGAGAAAAAAGAAAGAAAGATGGAAAGAAGACATCGGAAGGAGAAAGGAAGGAAAAGAAAAAAGAAAAAAAAGAAAAGAAAAAAACAAAAGGAAGAGAAAGAAAAGAAGGAGAATGAATGTAAGAAAGAAAGAAAGAAACAAACAAAAAAAAGGGGATTAGAAAGGAATTGAAGGATAAAGAACAAAAAGAAGGAAAAAAGAATAGAAAACAAACAAAAAAGGAAAAAAACAAAGAGAAAGAGAAAAAAAAAAAAAGAAAGAAAGAAAGAAAGCAAAATAAAAAAGAAAGGAAAAATAGGAAGAAAAACAGAAAAAAGAAAGAAAAAATATTTGTCAGAAAGAAGTAAAGGAGGAAATATAAATCGAAAGAAAGAAAGAAAAAAGAAATATGAAAGGAAGAAACGATAGAAAAAGAAAGAAAAACAGGAAAGAGAAAGCTACGAAGGAGAAAGAAAGAAAGAAAGAAAGAAAGAAAGAACAAAAGAAATAAATTAGTAAAAAAAAAGAAAGAAAAAAAGAAAGAAAACAAAAGAAAGAAAGAAAGAAAAGAAAAAAAGGACAAAAGCAAAAAAAAAAGAAAAAGAAGAAAAAGAAAAAAAAAAAAAAACAAAAGGAAGAAAAACAAAGAATGAAGGAAGGAAGGAAGGAAGGAAGGAAGGAAGGAAGGAAGGAAGGAATGAAGGAAAGATAAACGAAGGAAGGAAGGAAATATAAACCTTGACTAAGAAAATCGGAACGGAAGGAAGAAAAAGACAAGCAGATAGAAGCAAAACAATAACAGAAAGAAAGAAAAATAAAAAGAAAGAGAAAATTAGAAAAGAAGAAAGAAATAACCATATAGAATCAAATAAATAAATAAAAGGGAAAATGAAATGAAAGAATAGGGCGAAGGAAAGAAAGAAGAAAGAAAGAAGAAAGAAAGAAAAGAATAGGAAAGTAAATAAAATGAAAGAGGAATGGATAAATTAATATAAGAAAGAAAGAAAGAAAGAAGGAAAGAAAAAAGAAAGAAAGAAGGAAATAAAAACAGAAAGGAAGAAACACTAAAGAAAGAAAAAATATAGGAAAGAGAAAACAACGGAGAAAGAAAACAAAATAGAAAGAAAAAACGTAGAAAAAAGAAAAAAGAAAAAGAAAAAAAAAAGAAAGAAAAGAAAGAAAGAAAAAAGAAAGAACATAAAAAGGAGAAAGGAAGGGTCAGGAGAGAGATTGACAGAATGATTGAGAAGAAGAAGGACGAAATATTTAAAAAGAAAGGAAACGAAAAAAAAGAAAGCCAAATTATTCCAACAACATTAAAAGTGGCAAGAGAAATAAATGAATGAACGCTTGAATGGGAGAAAGAAAGAAAAAAAGAAAGAAAGAAAGAAATAGGAAAGACAAATTATAAATAAATAAAGGAAAGAGAAAGAAAGAAAGAAAGTGGAAATGTAGAATAGATAAAAAGAAAGGAGAAAGAAAGAAAAAAAGAAAGAAAGAAACAAATAGAAAAGACAAATTATAAATAAATAAATAAAGGAAAAAGAAAGAAAGAAAGAACGAAAGAAAGAAATAGAAAACAAAAATGAAGAAACAGTAAAGAAAGAAAAAATAGGAAAGAGAAAGCAACGGAGAAAGAAAACAAGAAAGAAGAGTAGAAAAGGAAAGAAAGAAAGAAAGAAAGAAAGAAAGAAAGAAAGAAAGAAAGAAATAGAAAACAAAAAGCGAGAAACAGTAAAGAAAGAAAAAATATAGGAAAGAGAAAGCAACGGAGAAAGAAAACAAGAAAGAAGAGTAGAAAAGGAAAGAAAGAAAGAAAGAAAGAAAGAAAGAAATAGGAAAGACAAATTATAGATAAAGGAAAGAGAAAGAAAGAAAGAAAGAAAGAAAGAAAGAAAGAAAGAAAGAAAGAAAGAAAGTGGAAATGTAGAATAGATTAAAAGAAAAAATAGAAAGATTGAGGAGAAAGAAAGAAAGAAAGAAAGAAAAATTATTCCAACAAATGAAAAAAGAAAGAAAAAAAAAAAGAAAGAAATAGGAAAGACAAATTATAAAATAAATAAATAAATTAATAAAGGAAAAGAAAGAAAACAAGAAAAAAAAGAAAAAAAGAAAATAGGAAAGACAAATTATAAATAAATAAATAAATTAATAAAGGAAAAGAAAGAAAGAAAGAAAGAAAGAAAGAAAGAAAGAAAGAAAGAAAGAAATAGGAAAGACAAATTATAAATAAATAAATAAATTAATAAAGGGAAAAGAAAGAAAGAAAGAAAGAAAGAAAGAAAGAAAGAAGGAAAGAAAGAAAGAAAGAAAGAAAGAAAGAAAGAAATAGGAAAGACAAATTATAAATAAATAAATAAATTAATAAAGGGAAAAGAAAGAAAGAAAGAAAGAAAGAAAGAAAGAAAGAAAGAAAGAAATAGGAAAGACAATTTATAAATAAATAAATAAGGAAAAGAAAGAAAGAAAGAAAGAAAGAAAGAAATAGGAAAGACAAATTATAAATAAATAAATAAATAAATAAAGGAAAAAGAAAGAAAGGAAGAAAGAAAGAAAGAAAGAAAGAAAGAAAGAAAGAAAGAAATAGAAAACAAAAAGCGAGAAACAGTAAAGAAAGAAAAAATATAGGAAAGAGAAAGCAACGGAGAAAGAAAACAAGAAAGAAGAGTAGAAAAGGAAAGAAAGAAAGAAAGAAAGAAAGAAAGAAAGAAAGTACATAAGGGAGAAAGGAAGGTCGGGAGAGAGATTGACAGAATGATTGAGAGAGAAGGGACGAAATATTTAAGTTAGCGAGTTAAGTTGGGGCCAAACAATTCCAACAACATTAAAAGTGGCAAGAGAAATAAATGAATGAACGCTTGAATGGGAGAAAGAAAGCAAAAAGAAAACAAGAAAGAAAGAAAGACAAACCAAAATGAGAAAGAGAGAGAGAGAGAGAGAGAGAGAGAGAGAGGAGGTAGGATTGTTATATAATTTGGGGAGATTTGATGTTCTCTGCCGGGTTGGTGTTGGGAAGACATGAAAGCGGCTGGTTAGATAAGAATAACAAAAGCTTGATTTGCCGCGCTTTTTGTTTGTGTCGACCTCTTGATGTTTGTTGCGATTAACTAAGTTCAATTATTGTCAATAGGCGTGTGTTGATTGCAGCAGATTTTGTAAAGGCAATGCGCAAATCCAAGTCCGACTCTAAAGGCGGCGAAATACAGCGACAGACTTGAAGGAAACCAGAAGTGCGGACACACCAAGAACCCCCCCACCCACCAAAAAAAAACAAACCCACCGTTAAATAAAAGTACACTAATTAAGTAAGCAAATACTGGCGGGCTGCTCGAGGGGATATTAATTCCCTATTGCAGACGCCTGCTTAGGCACATTTGTCCTCCTTACAATGCAGTTATACTGAAATTTAGTTACTGTTTCTAAAAATGGTGGATTTGTTTTTTTACGGGTTATCAACCCTTTGCGTTTTTTATTTTTTTTTTTTTAAGTCGATATTCTGATTGCCATTTGCACGACATTTCGGTCGTTGTATGCTCCGGCTTTCTTCAGGTGATTGGGATTTCGAACTGAACTCTTTATTTCGTCCACAGTTGTAGATTGTTCTAGTTCCACGGGCCATGCCTCTTCCGAATATTTCAGTTATTTCCCTTTAAATCAACTCCCCAAGTTTTGTTCACCACTGTGGCCTGGTATTGAACTCACAACTCCTTGGGTCTAGGCACTGGATCTAACCCAGCTCTTTATCTACTGGGCTATGTGTCCTTGTGCACGAATTGTTGGATCTTATAAACCTAATGCCTCACCTACCATCTTTACCAGTGCTCATATTGCAATTTTTTCTGTTAGTATTATTGCATTTTTTACCAGGTCTTATATTGCAAATTTGTGTTGTTATTCATTGCTTTTCTCTGGCACTCCTTATTTCTGGTTCCCATATTGTATTCATTTCTATGCTTGGTCGGCTCAGGAGATTTATGTGGCCAAGCATATGTGCTGATTTTTTAAAAAAGTTTTCATATTTTCCAGTGATGCTCTCTGTCTATTATTTCAACCTCATCTCACGGGTTGGGGGGTGATCACACTTTTCCCTTCATATGTGGTCAGCTACACCTGAGTTTTCTATTTCTCCTTTGTAAGTTGAATACCAGGCCAAAGCAGTGGTGGACCAAACCTGAAGATTTGTGTTAAAGGGAAATAACTAAGCCACCTGGAAGAGGCATGACATGTGGAACTAGAACAATCGACCTCAGTGGACGAAATAAAGGGTTCGGTTCGAAATCCCAATAATGCAAGTAATCATAATACCTTATCTCAGAGATCCAATAACCTGAGGAAGGCCGAAGCGTACAACGGCCGAAACGTTATGAATATGGCAAGGAAGATGAGGATAACAGTCCGAACAATGTAAATATAGTAAGTAATCATAATACCTCATCTCCTCAGATATTTTGACTTTTAAGAATAACTTCTTTTTCCATGTGAGCAATACATTAACACTTTATTTAGAATAGCAATAGTTTTACCAGATACAAGTCCTACAAGTGAATGTAAAAAACCCAATGGAAATCCCTCACCCGTCCTGGGTAAGACGATAAACTACATCACTGTCCTGGGTAAGACGATAAACTATATCCGCGTCCTGGGTATGACGATAAACTGCATCCGTGTCCTGGGTAAGACGATAAACTACATCCACGTCCTGGGTAAGACAATAAACTACATCCGCGTCCTGGGTATGACGATAAACTACATCCGCGTCCTGGGTAAGACGATAAACTACACCCGCGTCCTGGGTATGACGATAAACTACGTCCAGCAGCAAGGCCTCTGATCAGGAGGTTTTGAGGAGGGTGGAACCACCTCTTAATTGCTGGTGTTCCCAGGTCCACCCTGACCCGGGGTGGTAGCGCCTGTTAGGGTCCCAGCTATGGGCAAATAGTTAACTCTGAAACTGGATTAAAAATGGGTTTTAATACCAGGAATACTTTTATAAAAAGAAAATTATTACCAGTAATACATTTTTGAAGGGAAAAATTATTACCAGAAATAGATTTTTGACAAAACAAAATATTACCAGCAATAAAAACTTTGTCGGCATTAAATGACCCATTGAGATGTTGATATGCCGTAAAACAAAATAAATCAAACAAACCAAACTGCTCTTTGATTTCTCATTCCGAGCCCGCTTTCCAGTACAGGTTTTTATTTGTTTTTTACAGCATTCTGGCATTTTTTTTTGTTGCAAATATATATATATATATATATATATATATATATATATATATTATATATAGGATTGTATACGGAATAAATTCCAATAACCAACAATTACAATTCTTAAAAGAGTGCTCAATAATGAGTAGAGCGAATATAATTATTTATTCGAAAATTATAGCATAAATATGTCATAAAATCACTACAAAAATAGCCATTTTGTTTCAAAACTTCTGATGTCTTATCAAGTGATGATGTTGAATGTAGAATAAAGGGTTTTAAAAGGTTCAAATCAATTAAGCACCCCTCGCTAGGGGAAACGCTGTTACATAAGCTGGAATGACGAATCAAAATACAAGTATACGAGAATTCAGAAAACTTAACAACGAACTAAGGTTATAATAATTATTTAATGCCTTAATCTTGGGGTTAGACTAAAATAGAATTTATTCTAACTAATAAATATTAAATTATACGATAAAATTTGAAATAAAAAATTAAAATTACCCATTTTAAAAATTAATCTCTATTAAGTTTAAAATTATAAAATTACTGGGGGGAAAAATACATACATTCAACATCATCGCTTGATAAGACACCAGAGGTGTTGAAACAAATTGGCTATTTTTGTAGTGATTTTATAACATTTTTATGTTATAATTTTTTGAATAAATAATTATACACACACACACACACACACACACACACACACACACACACACACACACACACACACACATATATATATATATATATGCATTTTTTTATATATATATATATATATATATATATATATATATATATATAGTCTGTATTGTCAATTGTCTCAATTTTCAAAGGGGGTGGTGTTTTGAGGCGTTGTTAATTTCCCCTTCTTGTTTTTACTGTTTGAGATGTATTTTACTTTCGTGTTGTTTGAATACAAGCAGGAACCTTTCTTTCGAGCTTCTCGTGTTGAATGCGACTAAAATTCGAGTGAGCGTCCTGTCAATCCACCGTTCCCACTATTAAATAAGGAGAGGTTGATAGTGGGAGTTAGATGTTTTATACATGAGGTCTCTCTTACAGTGTAATGTTTCCGGTAATGTGATTTATTTAGTGTTTTCAACCAGAATTTTCCTTAAGGGTTCTTGTGGATTGCCGCTAACTTGATGTTTTTTATGACACTTTTTAAGTGATATGTGATGTGTCTACACAAAGATAATGCCATATAAGGCGTCTAACACAAAGATAATATCTGGTACCCTAACATGTGGTATCACCTCTGGTCAGGGTTGTCGGAGTTAGCTCCTCCTTAATTCCTTAATTGTTCACTAGGTGCGCTCTCCCTACACTATAATTACTGGGCGACTTCTCGCCTCGTTCTCTTTTGACTTTGCATTTCGGCGGACACATATAAAAATGTGATCTCTCGCAGAGATCCGCGTTTTCGCCCACTTGTGGGAAAACGCCATGAAACACACATACACATACGTACGAACATTTCACCAAAATACAAACTCTTTACGCTCACACACATACACAAATATTGATGTCTTTGTCACTTGTAAATTTGTTATTTAATACATATATATGTTGATATATATATATATATATATATATATATATATATATATATATATATATATATATAAGCAAAATATATGATATAGATCCGACAGTATGAAGAAAAATATACGGAAAAACAAACAAAAATCCTAATATGCAATATGAATATGTCCTGAAGATGGTCTATTGGACCGAAAACGTCCGACGTTGACATTATATTAGCATTAAAACAGCATAATTGCATATTAGGATTTTTGTTTGTTTTTTTTTCCGTATATTTTTTCTTTCATATATATATATATATATATATATATATATATATATATATATATATGTGTGTGTGTGTGTGTGTGTGTGTGTGTGTGTCTTGTTTGTGTTCTTTACATCTTCGGTTGGATTCAACTTGAGTCCGCCATGTTCTTGTAGTTGGACCTTCTTCTAGCAGGAAATAAACAGCACATGTTCCTAATTTAACTACACGCTAACCAACGATCCTCTCCAGGATGAACCTGAGAAAAACGCTCCTCAAAACCTCCCGATTATCGGCCGGATGTACTTATTTTCGTACCCAAGACGCCTTTAAAGCATTCTTTATGGGATTGTGCACATAGTGTAGATACAAGGTATATTTAATTAGTTGAGAAAAATGTATATTTTTTAGATGTTAATTGATATCTATGGTTCATTGATGACTCTCATAGCTTTTTGCTCGATACATTTTCTCGTTAAAAGCTTCGTGTGTTAATATAACAGCGAATCGAAATGGAAATACCGCTCGAAAGAAAAAGGTTATCACTAGAACGTCAAAGATGGCGACGACAATAGACGGCAACATCCTGGGTTTGACGATAAACTGCATCCGGCAGCAAGGCATCTGATCGGGAGATTGGAGGTTGTGAGGAGCATATAACCACGGCTTAATTGCTGTAGCTTGCATTGGCAGGCCACTGTGATGCAGTTTCAGTCTTGGGCATGACGATAAACTAAATCCCGCAGCAAGGCCTCTGAGGTTTGAGGCGTGTGCATCCATCTCTCAATTTCTGTTGTTCCCAGGTCCACCCTGACCCGAGGTAGTAGCACCTGTTAGGGTCCCTTCTATAGGCATCTAGTGAACTTCCAAACTGTTGTCGAAACATTATTGTAGTAAGAATATCAGCTATACATTTTCATAGTAAAAAAATTACCAGTAATACATTATTAAACATTATGCATTATTAAAGGAAGAAAAAAATGACCAGCAATAGAGATTTTAAAAAAAAAAACACTCCCATAAAATTAAATCTTGGGGTTAAATGACCCATAAAGATTTAATATGCGACCAAACCAAAACAAAGATGGCGCCGACAAACATGGCACCGACAAAGATGGCGACGACAAACATGGTGATGACATAATTCAAGAATACGCTCTTAAGTAGGCGGCCGAGGGGGGTCTTCAGTGATGTTATTTGACAAGGTTCATCGAGGAGTTTAGGGTCTTTCAACATCATACTCCCCATCACCAAATCGACCCAATCAGGTGAGATTAATCCCTGATCGCCCCCTCTCAATCAAACCCTTAATAGCTACTCTGGCCTTTTAATGAATTAGACAAAAAAGACCACATTTTCCGCGCATCCGATTGGATGTTTGTAACAACCAATCCGCTGCGCGAACTATCTTTTAAATTATCCACAATGGGGACTGGCTTCTTTTCTTTTCTTTTTTTCGGTGGATAGCAGTTTCAATGGATAATCGAGATAATCTTAATGTTCTTAAAGTTAACCCTTTTTCCTTAAGTATTGTATAGTGTCTTACACTAAATATTTGCCGTTTTTATTTTATTTGGGCTTTTTTCTTCTAGGCGGGGTGGAAATTTAGCTCAACCTTATCACATTTTTATCGTTTAGCCTGATTCTTAACATTATTACAGGTCAGTTAACTTTAAATGGATGTATTTGCAAAATGAAAATAATTGTCCATAAACATGCCGTATATATATATATATATATATATATATATATATATATATATATATATATATATTGCAAACACTATGTTAAGTCCACGTTGAATCATAACAATCTCTTAGTAGACGTATGTGCTCGTAGGCCTCTCAAGAAAGGTTTGAACCCCCAGTCTAGAACAATGATTCCCAAATTGGGGCGCATGTCCCACCGGTTTGGCATGGTTATATTTTGGTGGGGCATGCATAGTATGTGCCCCCTATCGGATTACTATACCAACAGAATAAGGGGGCTATTCGACTAGTATAGTCTGAGTGTTAATGTTAATGTGTGTTAATACATACGATGCATATACTGTATGCATATATAAAAATATTTTCTGTGTATATATGTACACGTGTCATTGGTATACAGGTTATTTCCCGTCTCCGCCACATTCGCGTGTCTCGGTCAACAAAGAGGGCGTGAAGCATGTCGCTGGAAGAGCCCATGTTTTGTCAGCCAATCAGCGCATGTGAGCATTCAGTCTGCTTCCTTTGCGTGAATTGCAGTAAAATTTTGAATATGTAAGAATTAAATATTACAGGGAGTGGTGGGGGGACCAGATTTTTTAAATTACCAAAATAGGGCATGGCTCCAAGTCGGTTAGGAATCTCTGGTCGAGAATAAGGGATTCTCAGAATAATCAGTTGAACAAATAATTAATTGACTAAAATGTTCATCTGTCATCCGTAACTTCTGTTGGGAGCGTTGATTAGTATATTTGTTTAAGATATCAACTACTTACGGGTCATTTAGTGCCGAAATTTAATTTTGCTGGCAGCTTTGAGGTAGTAAAACTATGATGTTATTCTGCTTTCACAGTTGAATACATGGTACATAATACTCAGCTATTGTGAATGTGCATGTCTGTATAGACATGATAAGGTTATATCTAACCAGTTCAACTGTAGATTGTTTAGATCTACGTTTAAATTCAAAGAGTCGAGGGACCATAGCGATGAGCTCATCCGGCAATATATATATATATAGATATATATATATTACAAAAGATTAAACGCTGACTGTTACACTACTGGGGTTTCGACCAATTGTTTTAGAATGACATAAATTTCTTTGCCTTAGGGCCACTAAATTAGTCAGTCCTTTTAAAGTCCTCATATATATATATATATATATGTATATATATATATATATATATATATATACCCAAGTATATAATTATATATAGGATGAATTCCAATAACCAACAATTACTATTCTTAAAAGAGTGCTCAATAAAAGTAGAGCAGATATAATTGTGTTATAAAAAATAATAACATAAGTATGTTTAAAAATAGCCATTTTGTTTCAACACCCTCAGTGTCTTATCAAGTGAGGATGTTGAAGATAAAATAAATTTATTTTTTTATCTTCAACATCCTAATTATAAGGGGTGTTAATATATATATATATATATATATTTTTGTGTGATTAATATATATATATATATTATTTTATATTTATATATATATATATATATATATATATATATATATATATATATATATATATATATATATATAAGATAAAGAACAGTAAGATATGTAATCCGATTTTCTTATTAATATATTTATTTTTACAAAACAGTAATCAATGCAAAATTACAGAGCATAAATATTATAAATTTACTAATTTAAAAATATGGCTCCATCGCTAGGCAGGAATTACCATTTTTCGAAAACAGAAACAAAAGGCTTCAAATTCAACTATAGAATTAAATTAAAGTCCCTAGTCCTGTTTCATTTTTCAAGTTGAAAGTTTATGAGACAGTAATTCCTGTGTAGCGATGGAAACATATTTTTAAATTAGTAAATTTATAATATATATATATATATATATATATA
>CAHIKZ030001007.1:227500-317500 GCA_903632075.3 Acanthosepion pharaonis | reverse complement strand
TTAAGTATCTTTATAAAAATAGATTTAAAATTATTCCTATCTCTTCCTTCCCTCTCTAATTTCGACCATGTCTATCCTCCTCCTCCCCTTCCCCTCTCTCTATCAACTTACATCAATTTAAAACTACCCCTCAAAAGTGTATAAAAATAATACGCAAATTTAAAACCATTTTTTACCCTGGGAAATATGATCTGGAGAAGCCACGGAAAAAAAACACCTTTCTGGGGAATTAAAATATAATCAATGGACCCTTGAGGTTGTCTGTTTTCTAATTAAATTAATTCATATATATATATATATATATATATATATATATATATATATATATATAATGAAGTGGACATTGAAGTCAACATCTAAAGGCGACAGTTTGTTTCATGTTAAATGACAATCGTAAATTTGCCGATTCCATATAGCATAAAACAGTCTGTCGACTCTGCGTGTTGACGTCAATATTGACTTTTATGTTTACATACACTTTATCCCTTATATTAAGAGATTAAACCCATAAGTATAGCATACTTTAAAACTGTTAGAAATATATAGTTCCGGCCTATTAATCATTTATTTATTTACTAATTTTTTACCCCTTTATATTATGAGAGTTGCCTCCCTTGAGATAATGTTCACTTTCGATTCCAAATTCAAATTTAAAATATTTTTTATTTATTTATTTTTTTAATTATTTTTTAATTCTTCGACATTCGAACTTATGAATTTGAACGATATAAATTATAAATAGTTAATTCTATATTTTAAATAGCCAAGTTTGTAAAGACAATTTTGAATCACCATCACAGGAATGCGACAGATGGCCATCAGAATCTCCACGCCTGAATATTGTATTAACGGCATGGAACTCTGAGTAGTGTTATCGACGTTAGATATTATGTATTATGTCGGAATAGAACTTACTTCTTACTAATGAAATACCAAAGTCCATGTGTCCATTACATGAAACTCAAAACAACCAGGATGGCATATAGCGTAAAAATGTCCACCGGGACGTCACCGTTGTGTATCTCACACTTTGTCTTGCCCATTTTGCTGACATCTATGCATTTCGAATACCTGACAAATAATAATAACAATATCGTAGGAACACTTCCGGTAGGAGGCATAAACGTCCGAACCGCCATGATTACAAAAAATATTATATCTCAAAAATGCACTGAATTATTCTCTTCATTCAGGCGTCTTATAAGAATACAGTATTACTGCTTGAATATGATACATTAGAATTAGAATTCTATGTCCAGGTTTTTATCATCCTGTCCGCCATTGAATTCTTTCTTCGTTTAAAGCTTTTGTTGCTGTCTTCAGTTTTCCAGTATCAAAAAAAAAATAAAATAAAATAAAATAAAAATAAAAAAACAAACCAAAATCAAATAAAAAAACAATAAAAGCGCCAAATTTTATTCAGAAAATCTTATGTAATTGTTAAAATTTTATTTTCTGTTCAATATCTCATTTGCCATGCGATAGTCTATTTTCCTTTCCTTATCTATCTATCTATCTATCTATCTATCTATCTATCTATCTATCTATCTATCCCTTTCTTTCTTTCTTTCTTTCTTTCTTTCTTTCTATCAATCCCTATTTTCTTTCTTTCTTTCTTTCTTCATATCTATCTATCTATCTATCTATCTATCTATGTTATTTTTCCTTTCTATCTATCTATCTATCTATCCCTTGCTTTCTTTGTTTTTTTCTTTCTTTCTTTCTATTGATCCCTATTTCCTTTCTTTCTTCATATCTATCTATCTATCTATCTATCTATCTATCTATCTATCTATCTATCTATCTATGTTATTTTTCCTTTCTATCTATCTATCTATCTCACAATTTCTTGATTTATTTCTTTATTTCTTATATTCTTTTTATCTATCTATACATTTATTTCATTTTTCTTTCTTTCTTTTGTTCGTTCTTATTTTCTTCATCCCTATGTATATATGTATGTATCTATCTATCTCTTTCTTTATTTCTGTCAAATTCTATCTATCTATCTATCTATCTATCTATCTATCTATCTATCTATCTATCTATCTATCTCTTAAATTCTCTTTCTTTCTTCACATCTATCTATTTCTTTCTTTCACAATCTCCTCAATTCTTTCTTTCTTTGTTTATCACTCTCTTCATATCTATCTATCTATCTATCTATCTATCTATCTATCTATCTATCTATCTATCTATCTATCTATCTATCTCTTTCATTCTTTCTTTCTCCATATCTATCTATCTATCTCTTTAATTCTTTCTTTTTTCACATCTATCTATCTATCTATCTATCTATCTATCTATCTATCTATCTATCTATCTATCTATCTATCTATTTATCCTCGTGGATTTTGCAGGAGGCGGTTGTATATTATGTCTCCACATTCCAAACTATGTCTGAATCAAGCAAACATAGAATTCCAAATAATCCCCAATATACACCAAACAAAAGACTTCCTAACAATATGCAAGAACGATGTTCACTCTTCCTATTTTATTTCTATTGATTTTCAGAAATAAATTTCAAAAACTAAAAGCCGCACAGAAAACAATCAGCCGGTTTTCTCTTTCTTGGACAGAAATAATTTTGATAGTAATAATCTGCAATTTTATTCCCCAACTATTTACCGTTTATGTAAATGGAATACTCGTTTCTATGCGTTTTAAACTGATATTCGTTTGACAGTGTATATCCTACAAAAGTCGATGAAATAACCCATTATGCGTTTTTCGGACTGTGAGTTCCTATTACAATTCATGATCAAAAGATAGTTTATTGGAATTTCGTTGTTTGTAGGTTATTTAACAAAAAAAAAAAAAAAAAAAAGAAAAAGAAAAACAGTCGTCGATAGAGAAAGTTTTATTAAATTTCAATGATTAGTGGAAAATCGATAGTTTGGAAAAAAACTGCGCGTGCAATCGGATATTCAAATTCGATTTGCCTATTTTCATTCTGCAGTGTTTAAACATAAAAAAAAATAATGAAAAATGTGTTTATACAGGATGTGACGGAAACGCCGGAAATTCCACCCCTCCAACCCCCACCCCGGATTCTTTCGAGAGGTTTGGCAGAGGAGTCGATGGATGCTGCAGATGTAGTATCTGTTTCAAGCCGGGGGCCTTCTCTCTTCCCTTGCTCCCCACCACCGTGTGTGACATCAGTTACGTAGCGATGGTATGACTCAGATAAGCTTTGACAAGCTAGGACCAGCCTAGACAAACTTTAACAGCTTGGACAAGCTAAGACCAGCTTAGACAATCTATGACCAACTAAGACCAGCCTAGACATTGACTAGCTTAGACAAGATAAGAACACATTAGAGAAACTATGACCAGCCTAGACACACTTTGACCAGCTTAGACAAGCTAAGACCAGCATAGACAAGCTATGACCAGCTAAGAACAGCCTAGATAAACGTTAAGCAGCTTAGACAAGCTAAGACCAGCTTAGACGAGCTACGGCCAGCTAAGACCAGCCTATACAATCTTGACCAGCTTAGACAAGCTAAAACCAGATTAGATAATCTATGACCAACTAAGACCAGCCTAGACAAACGTTGACCATCTTAGATAAGTTACGACCTGATTAGACAAGCTATGACCAGCTAAGACCAGCCTAGACAATCTTTAACCAGCTTAGACAAGCTAAGACAAACTTAGACAGGCTATGACCAGATAAGACCAGCCTAGATAAACTTTGACCAGCTTAGACAAGCTATGACCAGTTAAGACCAGCCTAGACCTTACCTGCTTATACAAATTAAGACCAGCTTAGACTAGCTATGACCAGCTTAGAAAGCCATGGCCAGCTAAGAGCAGCCTAAAGAATCTAAGACCAGCATAGACAAACTACGACCATCTAAGACCAGACTAGGTAGACTTTGACCAGCTAGCATATGCTAAAACCAGATTAGACACGCCATGACCAGCTAAGACTAGCCTAGACAATCTTTGACCAGCTTAGACGAGCTATGAGCAGCTAAGACCAGCCTAGACAAACTTTGACTAACTTAGACAAGTTAAGACCAGCTTAGACAAGCTAAGACTAGCCCAGACAAACTTTGAGCAGCTTAGACAAGCTAAGACCAGCTTAGATAATCTATGACCAGCTAAGACCAGCCTAGACAAACTTTGACCAGCTTAGATAAGACCAGCTTAGACAAGCTATGACCAGCTAAGGCCAACCTAGACAATCTTTGAGCAGCTTAGACAAGCTAAGACCAACTTAGACAAGCTATTACCAGATAAGACCAGCCTAGATAAACTTTGACCAGCTTAGATAATTTATGACCAGCCTAGACAAGCTATGACCCGCTACGACCAGTCTAGACCTTGACATGCTTATACAAAGTCTGAAGTGCCTGTTTGTAAAATACTATAAATAAAGACTTATATTTAATATTTTTTTTTGATATTTTCAAAATCGGGTATGATATACCCATGGTTAGTAGTGATGTAACTTTAATTGATGGTTAGTGTTCTAGGGTTAAACTGAATAGAGTTTCTAATGAATTTAGTATTTAAAATGGACATATAAAGTAGATATGAAAATTGATCATCTTACATCATGATATTTACGAAACTAGTATTATAAATAATGTTTCAAAGAAATGATTTACGTATTTACACTGAATAGAGTTTCTAATAAGGGTACTATTCTAAATGGATAAAAAAAAGATTTTAAGTTTGTTTATCTTGCCGTCAGCGAAACGATAGGTACCAAATTAGTAACCATTAGTTTATACGTTCAAATGTTTGTTTGTTTTTAATTATTTCTTAATATCAGAGTTTGGTAAATTATGTCTTGATTTTACTATTAAATGTGTTTATCTCCTAATTCTATCAGTCCTTGTACATGAACATGGAGCCAGTTAGTTTGACCAGTTTCAATGGGGACATCTTTCTTCTGGATATTCCTCGTGATCGGAAAGACCGAGTTCTGGCAATAATGAGCCTTTGCAAAACCGTAGTCGAGGAATATCTAACAGAAACTTCGGCAGAATTGGTAAACACAGTTCGATTCAAGTCACGCTTCGATCATAAAATACAATTTCATGAGGCAGGAAATTTTCTGAGATGAATTGTCAGTATTTGTATTATTATATAAAGCTTCTTTTTTTTTTAAATTTTAGAGATATTTTTAAGTCTGTCATTGAATTAAGATATACATGGACACACCTAGACATACATAAACACACAATTTGAAGGAAATTGAAAAGGACATAGAAGTCATAAGAGTTAATTTCACTTTCTGTCTGGCAATAACTCCTGGTTAACAGGAAAAAAAGCATAAGCTGTCTCTTTGTAGTCGTTTTTATGTCTTTTGTATTTCAACCGAATATATTATGTAATAAATGTAGTATTTTAAATAGACAAACAATTTAGATATGAAATTTGATCATCTTGCAATCAGAAAGATAATGGCGACCCTCTTAGTTTATAATGTAAGATCACTGAAATTATTCACTAGTTAATACTTTGACTTGAGTTTTTGATGAAGTTTTTAAAAAATTGTTTGAAAAATTTTTTCACTTACTACTGTGCATAGAGGTTGATAAACGTGTCACAGTGCCACTGTTGTGGGACACTCAGTGACAAACTCACTTAAATGACTGATGTAATGAATATGCATACACCTGAGTTTCCCCTCACAGTCATATGATTGGCTGGTGTCAGCCATAAATACAGACTGATGTGGAGGTACATGGAGGACGCCTATTGTCTTTGCCTATTGACTACACCTATTGCCTACCGCTACGACGAGGACCAGTCCATTACGGTTACCTGCTAGATTGTCCAACTCGGTTACAGTAGTTCAAAACCACTTTGCTATTTCGAACAAATATATCCCTTTCCGGGACATATCACTGATATTAGTCAAGTTTCTGCCTGAATTTCTGAGATGAGTTGTCAGTACTTGTATTATTTACTGTTAGACTATTATCTTCATTTTTAGTGTTATAATCACAATGTTTTAACTGTTGCACCCTTCATCAAATCTTTGATAACCTTCAGGTAATTTCAGACTGAACACTTCAGTCTACTAATCTTGGTATTGCTTTTTTTTTAACTAGTTTTTCATTTTGTTTATGTTGTTTCTTTACACCCTTGAGTAAAATGACTTCAGTTTTCTGAATTTCCAAGATGAAACTGTGTCACTAATATTAATTTTTGTCTCCTCATCTTTTTATCTTATTTCTCTGGCTTCTTTATATCTTCGAGTAAAATATCTTGTGTTTTCTGAATTTCTAAGATAAAACCTTTTGACTAATATTAATTTTGACACTTCTTCCTTTCATCTTCTCTTGTTCCTTTATGTCCTCAAAGTAAAATGTCTTGTGTTTTTTTGAATTTCTAAGATGAAACATTGTGATGAATATTAATTTTTTGACTCCTTTTCCTTTTGTCTTATCTCTCTCTTTTTTTGCACCTTCAAGTAAAATCTTGAGTTTTCTGAATAGTAATAAGACGTAATAGTTGTAAGTTGTGTGAATTTCAAAGATGAAGCATTGTCATTATTGATAGTTTTGACAAGTATTTCTTTCATTTTATTTCTCTTGCTTCTTTACACTTAATAGTAATAATATAACACCACCTGTCACTGCCTATATCCAGTGGTGTAACCACATTTAGTGGTCTGGTCCTCAAGTTCTTAGGACAATGTTTTAACCAAAGAGATAAATCTGCACTGGTCAATGCTGATGTTTGTTCAATATAGTTGTTAGCTGCTGACAGCTTCAATTCATACCAACGCTGCCCACATTGTGTTCTTGATCTCAGAGCAGTGGGACATTGTAGTAATTACAGCGCTGGTTCTAGCCATGATATATTAAGAAAGAAAAATACCTTCACAATGAAAAAATAAAAACAAAAGATTCATGGGGTTAATCTTCAAATGATTTATATAACTCTTGGTACAACAAAAATTAATCCTTCCTACATCAATCTCTATAGTGACAATGTGCCTCACCTAATAATTTGGGTTCAAAGTTCTTCAGAATCAGGAAATCTAGTGGCAGCTGATGTGGATTCCAGAAGCACACAACACAATGTGTTGTTCTCAGCCCAAGTCTCCGAGCTCCCAAAGCCATCTGCTTATATGCACGTCAACCCAAAATTGGCATGGAGCCAAAGGCTTGGGTTTTGTTGAATTTTTACATTAATTCTAATAAGGGCTCTTTATTCCATATGTCTGCTTTCTTAATCAACTTTCCAAATTTTGACAATCATCCACCTTCTCATTAATAGTTACAGGGGTTGCTTTTCCTCTAACTCCCACCTGCTTCATTTCACATCTCACACCACCACTCCATACAGGCAGTGCCTAATTCTCCTTCTTCTGCCTAGCATTCAGCCTCAGCTCGCTTCCCAGAACATACATAACTGTCTTTGTGACAAATCTAATTTTAAAGCACGTAGGCGGAAGGGCAGTGTTTTATTTTAGTAACTAATTTTAATTCCGATTCTACTCTATTCTATTCTATATTTCTTTGTTCAGTGAAAGTATAAACCAAACCACCAGTAACAGAACTTATTTTCATAACTCCAGCCTTAATAGTACATCTGATGCGTTAAAAGAAATTTGTTCTCATTTGACCTTCTGAGCGAGAGATAAAATTATTTCCCAATTTGTTTTTGTCAGTAAAAATATATTTGTTTGCCTAAATTCTCAAAGAAGAGATAATTTTTTCCCCTTCCATGGGCTGATAGCTGTCTTTACTGAAAACACAAATCAGAACACTTCCTTGTCATGACAGTATCAATTTTCATAAATTTGACCAGGTTTGTTGCTTTTGTTTTCATTTCTCAATTCGTTTTTGTCAATGAAAATATATTTTTTTGCCCAAATTCTTAAAGAAGATATAAAATTGTTCTCCAGATCTGTTTTTGTCTGCATGCCTGTTTCTTGATAGGTAAGAAAAATAAACCTTAGGAGAGGGGAAATCCAAAAAGTCCCATTTTTACCAAGGAAAATATCTTGTCTTCTCTCTCTCTCTTTTCCAGCCTATATTCCATTTTGGAATTAAACTTTTTCTACTCAGAATCATCATTTAACCACCTCATGGCCCCAGTGTCACAATAGCACAATAAATGCAAATCCATAAACTCAATGGCAAGATATTTTGTATTTATAGAATTTACCTTATAATTCTTGGCAAAAAAAATGATCACTGTGTAATTAGTCAAATTCCAACTATATTTAACATTTTAAGTTAGAATTATTTGTACTTCTTCTAATCCCTGATTAGCAGGAGTCTAATATTCAATGATTTTTTTAAAACTTACATGCTTACAATTTCAGAAAAATGTCTTTCGGATTATAATGTGGAAAGGTTTATGATAGAAGCTGAAAAAAAAAACGAAGCATTTTACGACTGTAGGCTTCCTCAATTTGCCAAAACAACATATCACTTAAGACCTCATGTTTCTTTTCCAGATTCGACAAGTCTTTATTTTCCAATCTAATACATTTTAAATAAGCGTTACTTTTCCTTTTTTTGTAAAGACAAGTACAAACGTGTAAATAGGACTTGTTTTAACAAAGGACAGTAAATGCAACACTGATATCCGAAGGCACAAATAGACAGCGAAAGATTCCTTTCAAAAGCTAAGCAAAGTATTAAGAAACAAGAAGATTTAGTAGGAAACAAAGAAAAGAGTACTGAACTCTCAGTCCTCCTATATGGCACTGAAGTTGAACCACCTCCTCGCAGATGAAGAAGAATCTTGTGACAACAGAAATGTTGTTCTGCAGAAGGATACTGAGAATGTCATGGAATGGACACGTGCGCAACAGTGAAGTTTTAGAGAAAATAGAAAAAAAGTATATTTATACGAAGCATCAGGCAGAAACAGTTGACATTTCGAGGGTATATAATGAGGAAAGAGGGCTTCGAAATTTTGATACTCACAAGAAGGCAAGAGAGACAGATGAAAACAGTGCTTAACGTCCCTAGCGAGCTTATGTAAATGATTGTCAGATCAAGGATTAGCAGATGCTAATGGTAAGAGTAACCCTTTCCGTATAAGGAAACGTTTGCCATTCATTGATCGAGCAGCAGTTAGTATTGTCGATTGATAATCTTTCTCTTAAAAGGATTTTTCAGGAGAATAGATTTCTCAAGTCTAGTAGCTGTTATCACTCTTTTTAGTATTGACGGTGTTTTCCTTCCTAACCTTTTATTTGAAATAGTGAAATAGCGGGAGTTGTAAACAAAATATTATTTTTATATACATTTATATTATAATTATCTAGAAATAATAACTACCTAACGGAAGACTACTCTGTAATTAACCAAACTCCAACTACACCCTTGTGCAAATTAATTGAAACAAAACGAATAATTCCGTTATTATTTACTTCTTTTCCGTATTTTTCCAATGAGACAAGCCCCACTGCACATGTTCGTACTGCGTATGTCCATTCCACGAAATCAGTCCTTGCAGATTGATCACAGATACTTGACTGAATTTAAATCAGGAAAATTTCCGGACCAATCAATAATAATTTGCTCACTGGTAAGGCCTGTCATTGTGTTCGTGCTGCGTTACAATTTTCTTAGGCTTCTTTGGAGTAACATCCATCTCAGACGATGGTCGTAGGACAACTAATCGACAATCGAGACAATAGTATCTGGGCGTAATAAAAAAAAACCCTGATGCAATCACAGATGACGTAATATTTTTTAAGGCCAAACAAATTTCACCATAAACCCCGAAAATAGATACATATTACTGTACATCACTGCAAATGGCCAAATCTGAGATGAAAAAAATATGATACCCTGTCACTCCAGTGGGTCTAAAACTGACCGCATGATGGAGTAAAGGAAACAAAAGTGGTTGCTTCAATTAATTTTCACAGGGATGTACATATAAAATTAAAAGTATTTTGAAATGGAACGGATGTTGACAGCAATGATAACGTCATTATATTTGTATATATGAATCTGCAATTGCTGACAGAATAGGGCCGTTATGTACATTTAAATAAAAAATTTGCATACATAGCATTAATAAAATTAATTATGCATGAAAAAGGAAAGAACAAAAGAAGCTAATATAGAGATTGAGGAAAAAGAAAGAAAGAAAGAAAGAAAGAGAGAAAAAGAGATAAAGGGATAGATAGGGAAAGAGCGGAAAGAAAGAAAGAAAGAAAGAAAGAAAGAAAGAAAGAAAAAGCCGAGGAAATTTTAGGAAAGAAAAACCGAAAGAAAGTATGAAGAAATGAATGAGGGAAGGAAATTATAAAGAAAGAAAGAAAGAAAGAAAGAAAGAAAGAATGAAAAAGCAGAGGAAAGGTTAGGAAAGAAAAACCGAAAGAAAGTATGAAGAAATGAATGAGTGAAGGAAATTAGGAATAAAAAGAAAAATATTAAGAAAGAAAGAATGAAAAAGCCGAGGAAATGTTAGGAAAGAAAAACCGAAAGAAAGTATGAAGAAATGAATGAGTGAAGGAAATTAAGAATAAAAAAAAATATTAAGAATGAAAGAAAGAAAGAAAGAAAGAAAAAGCAGAGGAAAGGTTAGAAAAGAAAAACCGAAAAAAAGTATGAAGAAATGAATGTGTGAAGGAAATTAAGAATAAAAAGAAAAATATTAAGAAAGAAAGAAAGAAAGACTGAAAAAGCAGAGGAATGGTTAGGAAAGACAAACCGAAAGAAAGAATGAAGAAATGAATGCGTGAAAAAAATTAAAAATAGGGTAAAGAAATATTAAGTAAGAAGGAAGGAAAGAAAGAAAGAAAGTAAGAAAGAAAGTAAAAAAAAAGAAAGATAGATAAACCTAGGAAAGAAAAATAGTAAAGAAAAAATGAATAAAAGAATGATTGAAAGAAATTAAGAAAAAAAGGGTTAGATAAACATTAAGCAAGCAAGCAAGCTTGAAGAAAGAACGAATCAAGATAATATAGAGTTCAAGGAAAGAGAAAGAAAGAATGAAGGTAAGAAAGAAAAGGCCGAGGAAAAATATAAAAGAACGAATGAATAAATGAATGACTGAGAGAAATTAAGAAACAAAATTCTACAGCAAATATTAAGAAAGAAAGAAAGAAAGAAAGAAAGGTTAGGAAAGAAAAACGGAAAGAAAGAATGAAGGAATAATTTTGTGAAAGAAATTAAGAAAAATTGTAAAGAAATATTAAACAAGAAAGAAAGAAAGAATGAAAGAAGAAAGAGACCGAAGAAAGAAAAAGTAAAGAATGAATGAATAAATGAATGAGTGAAGAAAATTAAGAAAAAAGTGTAAGGCAAATATTAAGCAATAAAGAAAGAAAGAAAAAAAGAAGAAAGAAAAGGCAGAGGAAAAGTTAGAAAAGAAAGAAAGATGAAAGAAAGAAAGGCGCGGAAGAAAGATTAGGGAAGAAAAATAGAATGAATAAATGAATGAGTAAAAGAAATTAAGAAAAACGGTAAAGAAATATTAAACAACAACGAAAGAAAGAAAGAAAGAAAGAAAGAAAGAAAGAAAGAAAAGTAAAGAATGAATGAATAAATGAATGAGTGAAGGAAATTGAGAGAAAAAAGTTAAGGTAAATATTAAACAAGCAAGAAAAAAAAGACTCAGGAAAAGTTACAAAAGCAAGAAAGAAAGAAAGAAAGAAAGAAAGAAAGAAAGAAAGAAAGAAAGATAGAAAAAGTAAAGAATGAATGAATAAATGAATGAGTGAAGGAAATTGAGAAAAAAATGTTAAGGTAAATATTAAACAAGCAAGAAAAAAAGGCTCAGGAAAAGTTACAAAAGAAAGAAAGAAAGAAAGAAAGAAAGAAATAAAATGCCGGGGAAATTTCAGGAAAGAAAAACGAAAAAAATAAATAAATGAATGAGTGGAAGAAATTAAGAAAAAGGGTAATGAAATATTAAACAAGAAAGAAAGAAAGAAAGAAAGAAAGAAAAGGCCGAGTAAATAAAAAATAGTAAAGAGCGAAGTGAGAGAAGGATATTACGAAAAAAGTGTAAGGAAAATTTAAGCAAGCAAGCAAGAAAGAAAGAAAGAAAGAAATAAAGAAAGAAAGCAAGAAAGAAAGCAAGAAAGAAAGAAAGAAGGGAGATAAAAGCAATGACCACTGAAATATTAGGGAAAAAGAAGATGAAAGAAATAAGAAATTTTATTCAGTAATAAAGAAAACGAACAAATTCAAAAAGGAATTTCAAATGGGTTAATAAGTGCAAGTAAACCATAATATAACTACAGCATCTGCAAAGAGCCCGAAAAATAAAGCAAAAAGAAATGTAACGGACTAAATGCAAAAGCGATGGCAAGGCCAAACAATCTGATGTCCACAAACCCAGTGCCTGTCAGTGTTTCCGTAGAGGAGGGTTAAGGAGCAGAAATCAAAGGATTTATTCTTGTTGCACAAGACCAATGCTTTCTAAATAGAAATTACCAAGCACACATACTGAAAAAATTTCATTAACCCGAAATGCAGATTCTGTGATAAATATCCAGAAAGAATTAACCATCTTGTATCAGTTTGCAAGTTATTGGCACCCACTGAATATAAAATCTATCGGCATGATAGAGCGGGCCAATATCTGCTCTGGAAAATCTGCAACTTCTACGGAAAGGAAACTGCAAGAAATTGGTAAGAACACTAGCCAGACCCGGTTACAAAGTGAGGACCTGTAAGAATTTTATGGGTCTTTACAATACACACAGACAAAACAATCAAATGACCACAAAACACAATATGCATTCTTAACATGGCAGTACCTACAGATTGTAATATATTTTGAAAGATCTTTAAAAATTATCAAAATACATGGACCTTAAAATTGAAATCTCAGAGATGGAGTGCGTGAAGACTTCAACAATTCCAGTTGTACATGTAACCCTCTGATTGAAATGGTTCCGATAAACTTTTTGAAGGGATTCCTGATGACGTTTATAACTTTTAGCCTATGATCGCCCGTGTCTTAAAGAAATACCAAAAATGTACTCAAAAGAACGCCCCTTACGAAGGACTCTAACTATGTAAAAATTGTGTACTTGCATTATTTACATTATTCGATCCAGTGGATAAAGACATTGGTTAGATCCAGGGACTAGGCCCAAAGATTGCGAGTTCAATGCCAGGCCACAGCAGTAGTGAAACAAAACTTGGAGAGTTAAGTTAAAGAGAAGTAGCTAAGAAAGAGGCATGGCACGTGGAACTAGAACAGTCTACCTTGGTGGGCGAAATGAAGGGTTCGGTTCGAAATACCAATAACCTGTAATAAATATCCGAAACGATTGATCATCTTGTATCAGGTTGCACGATATTGGCACCCACTGAATATAAAACCCGGCATGACAGAGTGGGCCAATATCTGCACTGGAAAATCTGCAACTTCTACGGGAAGGAAACTGAAAGAAACTGGTATGAACACCACCCAGACCCGGTTACGGTGATAGGACCTGTTACAATTCTATGGGACTACACAATACACACTGACAGACCAATCAAAGCCAACCGCTTAGATATTGTTATTAAAGACCACAAACAAAAAAGTGCCTTCTTATTGATATGGCAGTCCCTGCTGACTGCAATGTATCTTTGAAGATCTTCAAAAAGCTGTCAAAATACAAGGACCTTGAAATAGAAATCTCGAATATGAGGCATATGGGAACATCAACAATCCCTGTTGTAGTTGGAGCCCTAGGATTGGTTGGAAAAGATTCTAGTAGACTAATTGAAGGGATTCCTGGAAGTCCATGCCTCAAAGAGATACAAAAATTGTTCTGACAAGTACAGCACACACTTTACGAAGGGCTTTATCTATGAAATTTTTTTTTGTTTTTTTTTTTGTCAGTAGAAAGTGTCATGACGCCATTTCTAACCTTAGGTCCCTGGGCGGGACCCGGAAAGAAATGTGTAAACGCCAGAAATCAAAGAAAATAAAAAAAATAATAATAATAATGTGGCACATGGGAACATCAACAATCCCTGTTCTAGTTTGAGCCCTCGGATTGGTTGGAAAATATTCCAGTAGATTCATTCAAGAGATTCCTGGAAACACATGCCTTACAAAAACACATGCCTTAAGAAAACACATGCCTTAAAAAAATTGTTCTTACGAGTACTGCCCACACCTAATGAAGTGCTTTATCTATGTAAAATATGTGTTGTTCTTTTTTTTTTAAATAGGTCAGTGGAAAATGTTGTGAAGCCATTTCTGACATTAGGTCTCTGGGCGGGACCCGGAAAGTAATGAGTTCACACCGGAACCCAACGGAAATAAAATATTAAAAAAATAATAATGTGTAGTAGTAGTATTAGTATAAGTATTAGTAGTAGTAGTAGTAGTAGTAGTAGTAGTGGTAGTTACGCTTGGAATGATAAAAAAAGGAATACAACAACACAATGAAAAAAAAATCCCTGGAAATCCCAGCTTAAGAGAAACCCCAAAATTGTCTTGATAAATACAGCCGACACACTAAGAAGGACTTTGTCCATGTAACGCTAGTGATGTGGTGGTAGTTCGAAAAATAAATCATGAAATATAGCTGCTCTAGGTCTCCCTGCAGATTTCATAGCAGAAATTGAAATATAATGATGTTAATAATCTCTATTTATAAAAGGCAGGATGTATGTGTGTGTGTGTGTGTGTGTGTGTGTGTAACAAATGCACGGCCGCAATTTTCGACGGATTTGCAAAATCGATAGCTGCAATCGTCACAAGTGGGAAAAATTTAAATCTGCATGGTACTTTACTCCAATTGGCTCATTCAACAAAACTCAACGGTGATTGTGATTCCGCAGAACTGGGTTGGGTGTGAAAAAGTATTTGTTGTTAACATTCTTTTTTCATTCGGTTTTTCCAGTTACGAGTCTTTTTTAAAGCTGATCGTTTTGTGTTCATTTTGTTTAGGTCTTTTTTTTGTAACAGATTTAATGTTTAGTATAGAGCTTAGAAAAAATTCACAGTGTGAGTAAGGCAAGAAGTAAGGCATGTAGCAACATCAGCACGGCAAAGGGCACTCCTTTAAAGGCAAGGAAGGGCAAAAATATTTTACGTCAAGTGATAGCGATTGCTGTACGAGTCGTACAATTTTTGAATCAAGCACGGGCAACGCCGGGCAATGCTGCTAGTATAAAATAAATACAATAACGTTGAGTTAGAAATCAGTAGACTGTGGGATATTAATTATGTCTGTTGTTATCAGTTGTTATTGGGGCTTTGGGATTGTTATCAAAAGTGTCTAACAAAATAAGCTTGAAAATATGTGAATTGCAAAAAAACGACCCATCGGAACGTTTTGCATAGATTACTCTCCATGCAAAACTAGAATCAGATTTTTCTCTCTGATTTTCCAGATAAAAAAAAAGAAAAGCAAAACGATTTGTCTCTTGAAGTCTCTGGTCAGCTGTGGTCAACAAAGAAAATAAATGCTATGAGCATCACCCTGAACCAGTAAAAGATATGAACGCCATTTTAACCCGGATCACTTGGTTCTATCAGATGGTGTAAGATTCTATGTGCCGATGGTTTAATGGCTCGGAATTTCAAATCGGAGTGCCGAGTTTCAATACACGTTGGATTCGTCATATTCGCTTACGCGCAAATACCCTTGGGAAAAGGGTGATTCAACCTCTTTTCCTCTCAGCTATGGGTTAATTAGTAAGACTTCTATCCGTTATTGTCAACAAAAAAAAAATCTTGGGTTAATTAGTAAGACTTCTATCCGTTATTGTCAACAAAAAAAAATCTTGGGTTAATTAGTAAGACTTCTATCCGTTATTGTCAACAAAAAAAAATTCTTACAATCTAACAAATATTTTCTGGCTTTAAATAACCTTCAAAGCCGTAAAAAAATCGAATCAATTATGAAATACGGATTAGTTACGCAGGCACGATTTTTAGATTTATTTACAGTCTTCGAAATATAAATGTATCGAAACCATTGCGGCCACAAAGTGAGGGATCAGTTTATATATTGATTGTAATACAGAATTGATCCCCCACTTTAGATGCACATTATAATTTCTTGTTGGTTTATCAAAGTCTGGTTAGGTATTAATCCAACTCTTTCCCCCTCAGCTATGGGCTATTTAGTAAGACTTATAACTAAACAATTATTATCGTCAGGAAATATCAACTAATGTCTAAATTACCAAGATAAGGCAAATCTTGCTTCTTCTCCTAGCTCGTGAAGAACATCACAACTCTGCCATCTTGGCAATTCGTATCACTCTGTAGTATATGTTGATATTTCCTTTGACCTGTATATTAGAATGGATCCTTCTATTCCGAAAACTTCTTTCTGTTACCGGCCTACTGAATTGGATTCATTTCCTGACTTTATACGAGAAAGCCCCTAAATTGCCATTTTTAATCTTCTGTGCCACAGATGTTTCTTCTTGAGTTAAAGCCGGCATTGATGCCTATGTATCTCCTCATAAATAGCAGATGACGCCAAAATCTACTCCTTGATTCGCGCCTGCTTGCTCAGCCGCTATAGCCCACGAGAATCACTTTTACCGGGTGTGCTAACGTGATAGTTCTGATCACAACATACTATCTATCTTACATATTTTTAATTTCACCATTTCTCAATGCATTGAATAATGCTGTTCAATATGGGTTGGTTATCCTGCTATGTGTTTGTTTTAATAAAATCCAGAGAAGAATCTGCATTTTTATTGGTTCTGACCTGGCACCGGTCATTTTCCACAGCCGTAACATAGCTTCACGATGACTTTTCTAAAAACGCTTTCATGTCAGTTGTTCTGATAAGCTTTTCACTGTGGTAATTGGAGTTTATGAATTTAAGAGAAGATCTAGATTGGTGACAAGATCTCATCATTTTAAAGATGAAATGGTTATATGTCACCCTAAATTATAAGCGAACAGTTTATTTACTTATTTTGCACTTCTCGCTTGTGGAACTCTTTTCCGGCTTCTTGCTTTACTGTCAACTTTGATCTTCAAAAATTTAAATGCAATGTCAATTGTTATCTACTGTCTTCCTGATTACTCTTCTATTGTTCTCACTCAATTTTCACTTGTGGAACTCTTTTCCGGCTTCTTGCTTTCCTGTCAACTTTGATCTTCAAAAATTGAAATGCAATGTCAATCGTTATCTACTGTCTTCCTGATTACTCTTCTATTGTTCTCACTCAATTTTCACTTGTGGAACTCTCTTCCGACTTCTTGCTTTCCTGTCAACTTTGATCTTCATAAATTGAAATGCAATGTCAATTGTTATCTACTGTCTTCCTGATTACTCTTCTATTGTTCTCACTCAATTTTCACTTGTGGAACTCTCTTCCGGCTTCTTGCTTTCCTGTCAACTTTGATCTTCAAAAATTGAAATGCAATGTCAATCGTTATCTACAGTCTTCCTGATTACTCTTCTATTGTTCTCACTCAATTTTCACTTGCGGAACTCTTTTCCGGCTTCTTGCTTTCCTGTCAACTTTGATCTTCAAAAATTGAAATGCAATGTCAATCGTTATCTACTGTCTTCCTGATTACTCTTTTCTATTGTTCTCTTTCCTCAATTTTCACTTGTGGAACTCTTTTTCCGGCTTCTTTGCTTTTCTGTCAACTTTGATCTTCAAAATTGAAATGCAATGTCAATCGTTATCTACTGTCTTCCTGATTACTCTTCTATTGTTCTCACTCATTTTTCCCTTGTAGAACTCTCTTCCGGCTTCTTGCTTTCCTGTCAACTTTGATCTTCATAAATTGAAATGCAATGTCAATTGTTATCTACTGTCTTCCTGATTACTCTTCTATTGTTTTCACTCAATTTTCACTTGTGGAACTCTTTTCCGGCTTCTTGCTTTCCTCTTAACTTTGATCTTCAAAAATTGAAATGCTATGTTAATCGTTATCTTCTTAATTCTTGTTCTTTTATTGTCTTCTAATCTTATTGGTTTTTTTTTCATGATATTGTCTAACACACATTAGCCACTTGTGTCTTAGTGCCTTTGTTTTCTTGCTTGTTTGAAATGATTATAAAAATAAAACGCTACCCAGTATCACGACACAGAAAAGACAAAGTTCGACTGCTCTAGATTCACATTAACTCGATCCTCTGGCGATTAGCACCCCAGTTTCTCTCTCTCTTTCTGTATACATACATATATATATATATATATATATATATATATATATATATGGGGGGGTTGTGTGTGTGTGTGTGTGTGTGTGTGTGTGTGTGTGTGTGTGTTGTTTATTTATGACTGTCTGTTCGAACATACATTTCCCGGGCTCATATCCAACGTAGAACTTTGAAATCTCTTTTTTTTCTACCATTCGTCGATGTTGTCTTTGTTTTTTACTTTTCATTGTCATGGCATTTATACCGATTTTTTTGTGAGTCAAAGTCTAAAAGTTGTCGGCTTTTGATGGAATCACTTAGACGATTTTATCATGAGTTTCTTCCGGAGATTATAGAACGGAACAAACAAAAGAGTAGCAGACACAGCCACGCCCAACGCCCACCCGCGCACGTACACACATATCATAGACACATACACATGCAAACCATCACTCAACACACACACGCACACACACAGAAACAACGCACACACGCAACATATACATATAGGGACATGCCTCCACCGAAGATCCAAGCCATCAACCAAAATACATCGATAACACACAGACATACACGTATAACCGAAACAGACACACACAGACAACAGGAGCGCGCGCACACACACACACACACATACAGACACACGCACATACGCAAACAACATACATACACAGAAGACGCACGCCGAGCCACACGCGATACCCAGACACATACACTGACAACAGGCGCGCGCACGCCCGCAAACACACACACACACACGCAAAAGACGCACGCACACTAACGCTCTAATCCGACACACACAATCAAAAACATGTAGAATATGAAGCGATAGACACACCTACACCTAAGACCCAAACCAACATACACACGCAACCCAAGACACACACAGCGCGCACGCCCGCACACCCACGCACACACACACAACATACATACTCACCTGAAACACACACCCAACACATTCAACACCACAACACACGCACGATAGACGCAACAGGACCCGACGCATACACCTACAACCATACACATACACATGCACTCAATACATACACGCAGCGAACGTACACGTACATCCATATCCAAGACATATCGCGTTCTAACACCAGTTCCCGTACGATCACCGAAGTTAAGCATCATCGACGCTGGTCAGTATCTAGATGGGTGACCATGTGCTCTAAGCTTTGACGTGCCGTTTATTATATTCACTTACGTGCAATATTCTTCTCCCCCAGATATGGGTTAATTAGTAAGACTAATTCTTAAAATTTCAAAATACTGGTGTTGGGTACTCTGCAATATTTGATAAACCGAGAATCAAAGACTGATTAGCAACACGGGCATGTCTTTTAGATTTATTTACATTCTCTGGAAAATAAATGTATAGATACTACGGTGGCTAGAAAGTGAGGGATCAGTTTCTATTATTATTGTAATATAGAATTGATCCCCCATTTTATAGCCACGTTATAATTTATTGTAGTCATGTCTTCTAGATTTATTTACATTATCTGGAAAATAAATGTATAGATACTACGGTGCCTAGAAAGTGAGGCATCAGTTTCTATTATATTAATATAAAATTGATCCCCCACTTTAAAGCCACGTTATAATTTATTGTAGTCATGTCTTTTAGATTTATTAACATTATCTGGAAAATAAATGTATAGAAACTACGGTGGCTAGAAAGTGAGGGATCAGTTTCTATTATTATTGTAATATAGAATTGATCCCCCACTTTATAGCCACGTTATAATTTATTGTAGTCATGTCTTCTAGATTTATTTACATTATCTGGAAAATAAATGTATAGAAACTACGATGGCTAGAAAGTGAGGGATTAGTTTATAATTGTAATATAGAATTGATCCCCCACTTCATAGCTTCATTATAATTTCTTTGTTCCATTTAAAATTCTGTATGGGCATAATTCCACCTCTTCTCGCCCCAACTATGGGTTAATTAGTGAGACTTGTTTCAGTAAATTATTTTTATCTCTAAAACAAAAAAATTCTAATCTAAGATCTAAAAATTTTTCCCGGCTTTAAATATCCTGCAAAGGGTTGATAAACCGTAAAAACCAACCAATCAGTCAGTCAATGTATCAGGCACACAACACACACACACACTAAAACCAACACGTGCCACCTGCACGCACAAAGTACATATGCACACACCTCATTTACACAC
The DNA here is from genome assembly GCA_903632075.3 of Acanthosepion pharaonis. Lineage (NCBI taxonomy): Eukaryota > Metazoa > Mollusca > Cephalopoda > Sepiida > Sepiidae > Acanthosepion > Acanthosepion pharaonis. The sequence goes on along the minus strand of CAHIKZ030001007.1, from coordinate 297,285 downwards.
ATCCGCGCGCACGCACATACACACACACACACGAAACATTTTACATATGGATATAATATATTCCATGTTAGGAGATTTTATTAAAGACGGCAGACAAAATTTTATTATAGACATATTTTTAAATTAATGTCTATTGTTTTAGATACTCCTTCCGTTACTGACATTTTTTCAACGTACGACGAACAAAAAATCATTATTGAATTTCAAATTTCGGTATTCCCGACTTGCTTGGAGTGAAATGAAAGAAAAAAAAGAAGAAGAAAAAATGCTTTTTTCTCTTACGCAGTCGGTAAGTTCCAGAAATGCCAAGCCGGCCATTTTTCACGTTCATGTTACCCTTAATACTTGGTGACTTAGCTCCTCTGAATAAAACTCCATTCACCATTTTCCTCTCGGGTGTCGCTGAGAGGGGGTGGACCAACAAGGCTACCCAGAATACCAAGAACTTGCTGAAGGCTTCCATCGCGAACATGATGGCCAACTCAAATAAAGAAAATTTGATCAAAGCATCTCAACAGTATAGAGTGGGCTATAAGTTTTTAGCCACCCTTGATTGCAGCAAATTTGGCTTATGTAATAACATCTTTTCTTTTCTTTTCAAACAAAACCACATTGGTATCAAGCTTCTCTCATCTATGAACAATAGCTGACTTATATCTTGCAATGAATGTTCGCGGAAGTAAGGAAATTACTTTCATCAACACGGGATTTTCTCCCACAAAATTGCCACTCGGTAGAATGTTGTTTTTTTCTCTCTCTGATCATTCTTTGAAGCCCTAGAGAAGGCTGCGCTCGTAGATCAATAATTCTTTAGCTTCCTGTCTGGAACCAATGATCAGTAGCTTAAATTACCTTTCTTTCATCTCATCTCAGAAATATAAACAGATTCTCTTATCTTCAGTGACAATTTTGGCTTATGTGATAACGTATCTTCTTTTTTTTTTTTCAGACAATACCATGTTGGTATCAACCTTCTCTCATCTATGAAATATCTTGCAATAAATGTTCGCGGAAGTAAGGAAATTACTTTCAACACGGGAAGCCACTAGCACGCAAGGGTTTACGGAGAGTTGGAGCAAGAGCGAATAGGAGTGATAGAGGAAAGGATGAAGAGAAGGATAGGGGATAGATCAAGGCATCTGGAGACGTCGATTGACATTACATTTGAATAGTTGCAGATTATAGCTATCAGGGAAACAGGAAAAGGGGAGGGAGTTCCACAGGCGAGAAGTGCGAGACATGAAGCTATTGGAGTAGAAGAGACGGCTACATTCAACAGTTTCGACAGTGACAGGGTGAGAACGAGATGCCAGCCTAGTTGAACGGTTAAATTCATGAAGTTTGGGAACCAGCGAAAGCAGCTCATCGGAGCAGTTACTATGAAAGTATTTGTAAAAAAAGACAGAGGGAGGCAACAGCAGGTCTGTGAGAGAGTATAGTAACAGTATTCAATGTCGGTACATATATAGCCCAACCTGAACTTGATTTGGCTTGACAACGGTGTCCATTGCCTCGAAGTAAGCGGTGGTATTGGTTACAAAGAATTCGAGTGCCATGATACAATTCTGATCTTCATGGGTAAAGTGCTTTACTATCAGGGATATAGCTTATGTAAATATAACTTGGGTAGATTGAAAAGCAAATCCTGGGCATGTTGTAGAAGTTTACAATAATATTAGGTTGGCCGCTAAGTCCTGATTCACTTTGGAAGCAGAAAGAAAAAAAGAAAAAAATATGGAGCAATACCAATATTTATTCTTCAAAATAAAGTCCATCATTCTCGATGATCTTCTACCAGCATCAGAATCTGTCCCAGATACCAGTCCGCTGGCTTTGAATTTAAAAAATAAACTATAGACAAGTTTCCTTCACTTCATCAAAAATGCTGAATCGCTGGTCGTGGAAGAAGTGTGCCATTGAGCGGAATAGGCCATAGTCACCAGGAGCAGCATCGGGACTGAATGGTGGATGTGGAAGAATCTCAACACTATCAATCTGTTTTAACGTCTCCTTAGACAATCTGGTAGTGTGTGGCCTCACATTGTCTTACTGAAACAAAGTCCGGCCATGATTGACCAAAACAGGCTACTCTTTTTTTCTCATACACATAGTCGAGATGCTGGCAGTACAATTTTGTGTTCATTGCTCGACTGTGTGGAACAAGCTGGATATGCAGTAATCCTTGGAAATTCTACCAGAGATCAAGATTTGTTGTTTTCTTTCCACTATCTAAGTGAGACAGGACGTTCTGGCCAACCTAGTATTAAAAAAAATACATTTTTATATTTTTTTTTCTTATTATTACATTATATTCATGGGTAAAGTGCTTCAGTATAAGGGACATAGCTTATGTAAATATAACTTGGGTAGATTGAAAAGTAAATTCTGGGCCTGTTGTAGAAGTTTACAATACTATTAAGTCCTGATTCACTTAGGAAACAGAAAGAAAAAAAATTATGGAGCAATACCAATATTTCTTCTTCAAAATAAAGTCAATCATTCTCAACGATCTTCTGCCAGCATCCAAATCTGTCCCAGATACCCGTCCACTGGCTTTGAATCAAAAAAATTGTAAACAAGCTTCGTCCACTTCATCAAAAGTGTTGAATTTCTAGTCGCAGAGAAAGTGTGCCATTGAGCGGAATAGGCCATAGTCACCCGGAGCAGCATCGGAACTGAATGGTGGATGTGGAAGAATCTCAACACTATCCATCTGTTTGAACTTCTTACTCAACTCGGCAGTGTGTGGCCTCGCATTGTCTTACTGAAACAAAGCCCGACCTTGATCAAACAAATCAGGATACTCCTTCTTTACTTTGTCGTACATGCGGTGTAGCTACTGGCAATAGAGTTTAATACAGTCTTCACTGGTGCTACCAGTCCTTCTATACAATTCTGATCTTGTAAAAAAGTTTTAGCTCGAGAAAATAAAAGGGGGATCAATGTCAGATATTTTACTTTGTTTAGCCAGCGCTTTGATAAATAAAAATGAAAAAAAAAATTAAGTTATACTATATTCATGGGTAAAGTGCTTCAGTATCAGGGATATAGCTTATGTAAATATAACTTGGGTAGATTGAAAAGTAAATTCTAGGCATGTTGTAGAAGTTTACAATAATTTTACGTTGGCGACAAAGTCCTGATTCACTTAGGAAGCAGAAAGAAAACACAATTATATGGAGCAATACCAATATTTATTCTTCAAAATAAAGTCCATCATTCTCGATGATCATCTACCAGCATCAGATTCTGTCCCAGATACCAGTCTGCTGGCTTTGAATAAAGAGAAAAAATCTATAGACAAGTTTCCTTCACGTCATCAAAAATGTTGAGTCGCTGTTTGTAGAGGAAGTGTGCCATTGAGCGGGATAGGCCATAGTCACCCGGAACAGCATCGAGGCTGAATGGTGGATGTGGAAGAATCTTAACACCGTCCATTTGTTTAAACTTCTTAGTTAACCTGGCAGTGTGTGGCCTCACATTGTTTTGTTGAAACAAAGCCCGACCTTGATCAAACAAAGCAAGATACTCCTTTTGTTTGTCTGGCTGCTGGTAATACAGTTTAATACTGATGGCGTGACAAACTCCTAATGTAGTACTCCTTCGAAATTCAACCAGGCAGAGATCAAGATTTGTTGTATTCTTTCCATTTTCTAAATGAGATAGAACGTTCTGGCCAAACTAGTATTTAAAAAAAACATTTCTATATATTTTCTCTTTTTATTACATCGCGGCTAGCGTAGAAGCTATTTTATCGATAATAGTGTACTTAATTTTGACAAGACTTAAGCATCTATCCGACATTCTATATACATGGTAGCCACTAGGGTAAAGGAAATGATATAGATGTTTCCCTTGTTAAAGTGGATCGCATTTTATGATTTGCTCTTAGGGTTAGGGCTGATGTTATATCCCGTATTTATTATACGCAGGGATCAAATTAAATGATCACTCATGCTTATTGATATCTACCACAAAATGCTACACATAGCCAATCAAGGCTCTAATTACCTACATACCTACCTATCCCGGGAACTCATTTTCCTACGTACAATATCTATGCTTAAAAGATCAGAGCGGTTTATAGCTCGATGGAAAGACATATTCTAATTATATTACAGAATCGAGCGATTTTTATTACCCACGCTATATATACACACTTATATATATATATATATATATATATATATATATATATATATATATATATATATAAGTGTGTATTTAGGTAGCCTTTTTTTCATTATTAGATGTTTCATTAAATAATATAGATAAATTTTGTCTATTTATTTTAAGTAAATTCCTTGCATAACGCCTGATAAGCTTAATAACATTATCATTGAAAGACGAAAGAAAATCACCAGGTTGATACATGTTTTATTCTTAATACTTTCTAAGCTTTCCTTATATAAGATTAAAGATGGTAATTTTGCAACAATGATAGTTTGTTTGCATGAAAGATTTCTATGCAACGATAAATTGGTGCAATGCGATATTTACTTCCTGCGTTCCATATGCACGAATGCAACGAGAACCACAAACATCACTACCCGCCTTGCCATTTTCTCTTCAGGAAATATTACAAGTAAGATCCTCTCGATATTCACACTTTCACACTGCTTTTCGACACTGTTTCCTTCTGTTTTCTTCAGGGGCCCAGCAGTCGAACCATTGTGATAATTGCAACAGCAATTATGAGAATAGTCCGTGACTGAATAGTATAAATAATGACAAATCGTCATCCCAGAAACTATTAGAGAAATCACTAAGCAATTGACATCATTAGAAATGTAATGCTACAGAACGATTCGAGGTATTTCCTACGTAAAGCGAAGAAAAGAATGGCAGGATTCATAGACACGAACAAACAAGAAGAGAAAGTTGAAAAGGTATGTCCAAGTCGACAAACATAACGCTGATAATCTTACAAGGTACCACTTTAGCCAAAAAATAAAGTAAAAAAAAAAAGAAAAAGAAAAAAAAGCTACCTCGAGACAAGACAAAACTAGGAATATACCGACAGCCTGGTCTCCCGTACTTAATGATAAAATATTCCGTTGTTATGGTAACGTTAACTATTGATTTTTTTAACGGCATCAACCGCTGCTTTGTGCAACCGACTCCCAAGATGATGCTTTCCCGATCGCTACAATCTTCACCTGTTCAAGTCTTGAGTTAACCGTTATCTTCTACACATATACACATAAAATATGACCCTTATTCCTTAACCCACTATCGAGTGAACATCACTGTAAAAAAAAAACTATGAAGAAATGTTACTAACAACAGTGGCTACGGGACCTTTTTTTTAAATTGGTATCACCCTAGGCAAAACAGTACAGCCACTATCACGCAAGAGGTTATAGGGTGTGGAGGAATTAGGAACAGAAACATTAGTAATGTGGAGAAAGAAAAGAGCAATCAAGAAGACGGTAGATAGCGACTGACATTGCATTTAAATTTTTGCAGATTAAAGTTGACACTGTTTACATTGTTCGGACTATTGTCCTCATTTTTTTTTTGCCATATTTATCACAACGTTTCGCTGTACGCTCCGGCCTTCTTCAGGTGGTTGGAATGTCGAACTGAACTCTTTATTTCGCTTGCTGGGGTAGACTGTTCGAGCTCCACGTGCCATGTCTAATGGATCTCAGTTATCAGTTATCTCCTGTTAATTCACCTCCCCAAGTTCTCCACCGCCTTAAGCAGATATTGAACTCACACTCTTTGAGTCCTGTCACTGGATCTAACTAACGCCTTTATCCATTGTGCCATGTGTTCTTGAAGACATTTTTGGGACTTATAAACCTAATGTCTTAAGCAACCATTTTTACCAGTGCTCATATTGCAATTTTTGCTGTTATCATTGCATTTTTTTTTTACCAGAGCTCACTTTGCAATTTTTGTTGTTACTATTGCTTTTCTCTGGCACTCCTTATTACTGGTTCCCATATTGTATTCACTTCTATGTTTGATCGGCTCAGGAGATTTTTGTGGCCTAGTATATGGCAACAAAGATGAAGACAATAGTCCGAACAATGTAAATAGTGTACATAATACCTCATCTCAGAAATATAGACAGATACAGATTAAAGTTGGTTAGAAAGAATGGGGCCGGTGCGAGAAGTGCGGGATAAGAAACTGTTAGCATAGAACTTACGGTTGCATCTATCCAGCTCAGCTGTAAATTGACGAGATCTCGCCACCAGTCTAGTATTGCGCTTAAATTTTTAAAATGTCTATGTACCATAGCGAAAATGTCATCGGAACAATTACCATGAAAGTATTTATTAAAAAAAAAGAGAGAGAGGCAACCTTACGGTGGTGGGTAAGTTACTGAAGCCGAGCTGCTAGATCAGGTCCAATAATATTGCTGATTCTTCTTTGGATCTAATCAAGGAGCTTCAGGAAAATAGCAGGGGCACCGGAGCATATATGAAAACAATATTCTAAACATAGACGAATGGCAGACTTATAGATATGCAAGATAGATTCCGGAGAGAAATATTGTCTCGTCCGACACAGTGAACCTACTTTCTTGGCAGCTGATCTAGCAATGGATTCAGTGTAGTCTTTCCACAACATGTCAGCTGAGAACGTTAGATTGAGAAGGCGTAATGAGACAATTTCTTGAAGGTTAGCATCAGCCATGATGAGTGAAGGGAGAGAGGATTCATATAGATGTTTAAAGGAGAGCAGTTTAGCTTTGGAGGTGTTAAAATAGACAAGCCATCTTTTGCCTCAGATAACGATGGTCTTGAGGTCGTTTTCTGCATCGGCTGCCATTTTGATCTTGTCTGACTGACCAGACTTGCTATCGAGGTAGGGGCAAAAAGCAGTGTCGTCAGCGTAGATGTCAAGTTGAGGACAACTTTCATTTCGTAGGAACGACTGGATCAGCTCAAAACGTTCCCGGAGATACGGGATCTTTTTCAGCTTGTGGAGAAGACCTGAATGTAGGACCCTGTCAAAGGCTTTCGAGATGTTCAATTTTACAGCCCGAGGTTCACCGTTGTTATCTATTATAGACTATTTCCGCGATTATCGTTAGTACATCAGCAGTTGATCTAGAGAAACGAAAGCCGTATTGCTTGCCTGAGAAAAGGCCATGTGATGAGAGACGACGAATCAATTCAGCATTGATTGGGGCCTCTAGGAGCTTCCCAAAAGAAGCAGAAGGCTAAATAGGCCGACAGTTAGATGGGTCGGATGGTTCACCAGAGTTCTTAAAAACTAGAACAGCAGACGATGACTCCCAGCAAGCAGTGAGGCATCCAATATAATGTTTAGAGAGAACAGGAGCCAGTCCGGGAGCACATATCTTGATAACTATTACAGGGATGCTATCGGGTCTACATGCTTTGTGGAGATTTAAGTTAGAGATGATAGCAGAAATCACAGAAGGGGTTATATCATATCATTCAGCAGAGATTCAGTTCTAAGTGGGAAGTTAGGCAAGGGTTCTCCAGATGAGTCAAAGGTAGAGTTACGTGGAAAGCATTCAGTTTTATCAGCAGAGGATGATAACACATCAAATCGATTGAAGAGGGAAGAATAGAGATCTTGCACTTATTTAGTACCAGAGACGACACTATTCAAGAGAACAAAACTTTCTAGAGGCTATACGGTGACTCGTTCTCTCAGCAAACAAGGACTTAGCTTCTTCGAGGACTTGCCTACATTTGTTACGAGCAGTAGCAAATAAGCCCTGTTATGATGAGAGCTGTTACGCTGGTATAGCCGGAAATAGTGGTTCTTGTGTTCTATGTCGGCCAAGCAAGCTGGTGTGAACCATAAAAATATGAAATCATATTGAGGTGTCAAATTAGGTCTGTAATACTCGCTGCCGGCTTGAAGTGGGGTAGATTGTCTGGCTGATCTTTACGAATCAGTAGAGAGATCATTTCTCACGAGGTGTCTCATACTTTTGGCTTTGAGCCAGAATTAAGCTATTCAACGTCTCTAAAAGTAAAAAAGTTATCTCCCCCTCCTATCTACATAAACTACCGCTTAACGTAGTAAACCCCGGTACTTGTACAGGGTGAAGCTTACTACAAAATTATCAACCAATATTTCTACAAACTTAACCTGTTCAAGTCTAGAGTTAGCCGTTGTCTTCCCCTCTTAAAATACAAAGTCATATTGAAAAACAAGATATATTTAAAAATAAGTCATATTTGAATATGATATTATTAAAAATAAGTTATATTTAAAAAAATTACACTTAAAAATAAATAAAGTTATATTTAAAAAATAAGTTATATTTAATATAATAAAATAAATAAGTTATATTTAAAGATAAAAGATATAATAAAATAAAATAGAAATATATTTAAAAATAAAAACGTAACAAAATAAAAATATAATAAAAATAAATAAGTTATATTTTAATAAAAAGAAGTTATATCTAAAAATAAGTTATATTTAAAAACATAAAGTTAAATTTAAAAACAACCCTAAAATATATAGATAAAGGGATGACGGTGATTAAAGGAAATTATTAATTATTTACTCTGTAATAATAAGCACACAGTTCTTTTTGTGGATCAGATTTAATACTTTATATTACTAGAATCCACTTGGAATATATAGCAACGGATTTATTACCTTTACTTATATATATATATATATATATATATATATATATATATATATATATATATATATATATATATATATATATATATATATATGCATGTGTAATATAAAAGGTCAAATACTAATATTCCACATGGTTCCCAAACGACCCTCCGTTTTTGAATTCAGAGTTGTCCTTCTCCTAGATCAGTTGCCATCAAAGGCTATAGAACCCAGTCTGACTTTCTACTTACGTTGGTATATATATATATATATATATATATATATATATATATATATATATATATATATGTGTGTGTGTGTGTGTGTGTGTGTGTGCGTGCGTGCGTGCGTTTTTTTGTGTCCGATCAGCGCTATATCTAGTCTGATTTGTTACCTCTCTACCATTGAGGCCCATTGGTACAGTTGGTATGACGTTTGTCACTTATCGTAAATGCCCGGGTTTCAATTCTCGGTAGTGGCTGCGCAGTACTGATGAGACATGTTATCTGCATTCTGTTAAGTTTTCTTCTAGACTCCAGAAATTATTTAACTATATACATATGAAATTTACAATATTTTTTATAAAAATATATACTAATATGAATGCATACAATATTATTATTTTATATTACATTAATATATATATATATATATATATATATATATATATATACAGCAAGAAAAACAAAATTACCTCAACATAGAGATAGTCTATTTCAAGCCGTTATGTACGTTGTGATGATAGCCGCGTACAGACCTGGATTATATACCAACGAATCGATTTACCTGTACTCTATATATATATATATATATATATATATATATATATATATATGTGTGTGTGTGTGTGTGTGTGTGTGATATAATTAGGTGGTAATTGTTCTTCTAAAAATGTTTTATTAAAAAGGAGAGACAGGGTGTTTTTCCAATGTATCTATTGTTTTATTAAAAATGCGAATGGCCTCACGAAGAGAGATCCTATACCATCTGGTTTATGTAAAATTGGCAAAAAATCACCTTTCGATAAGACAACGTTTCAAAATATTCTCCTAAAGCATGTTAAAATTATCTCGAGTTAAAAACTAGGAAGAAATTATGACTTGACCGCCTGAATCTCCTGACATCTTTCCCGTTGATTCAGTATGGGATGAATTTGATGGGAGAGTTCGAATTAAATACCAAATCCGTGAGAGTGAGCTTTTTTTAGTGCATGACGAATACTTCGGAAAGTTTGACATCTACTTTTTTTTTTCAAAAACTGTTGGAAAGAAAGCCGAGTAGTTGTAAAGTAATAATTAAGCTACTTAGTGGTTTTATTGCCGAAAAATAATCCCGCTCTTGTATGATAATCTTTAAAGTTAATCTTTTGTTTTGTCAAAATAAAAGTAAATACACCTCGTATAGTCTCGGTTAGCAACGAAGAGAAGAAAAACTCTGAATTGAAATCGACCTGGAGAGGGTTGAGCCTTGTTAGACTATCTTGCCCAGTAAGCTCGACTGCTATTGAGGTTACTGTACGTGTAGTGCCCCTACGAGCATAATGGGTCACTGGACTTGTGTTAATCTTAGTTGCTGTTTCTGGGAGGGGAGCGTATAACCTACCATGGATAACAGTTTGAACAACGGCATTACGTTTAAACGCTCGGTCACGATGACGTGTGAGTTCCGTTTAATCTAGGCTTGTTTCTGCTTCTTACAACCATATATTGTGTTTACTTAAAATTGATTTTTGGTTTTTCAAATGGTGAGAGGCTGTTTTTTTTTTTTGTTTGTTTTTGCTGGGAGGTTTTAAGGAAAATCATTCTCCCGTTTCTTTCCCCATCGATATTACCCCATATCTTCATAAAATCATAGACAGAAGGCAGAAAAAAAAAGATGGAAACGAGAAAATAAATAAGCAACAATAACAACACCAAAAAGTGTGCGTGCGTGGAGGGTGGGGAGAATGAAAAAGTAGTTTCTGCACAGAAAGCGAAACGAATCGGTCAAGTTCAAAACAAGATAAACAATTCAGATGTGATTTTTTTTTTTTTTTTTTTACAAAGCTTTAATTAAATTTTCATAGACAAACAGTGTGCAGCAAACGATTTACAGTAGAATCCAATGCTCGAGGTCACGGTGACCCGGTGAACAGCACCATGAAACTCATTGTTGGCTAATTTGATAATATATATATATATATATATATATATATATATATATATACGGAATAAATATAGCTAGAACAATTACGACTGAGTTCCTCACTTGGCGTCCCATACTTTAAGCCTTGAGGCACATCTAACATACACTTGGAAAAATCATGAAATATATATATATATATATATATATATATATATGTATGTGTGTGTTTGTGTGTCTGTATATGTGTGTATGTGTGAGTGAATGTATATATATTTCTGCGTGTGAGAGTCTGTATACATATATGTGTGTGTATATGTATGTGTGTTTGTGTATTTGTATGTGTGTATGCATATATATGTGTGCATGTATATATATGTGTGTGTGCGTGTATATATATATGTGCGTATATATATATATGTATGTATATATATATATGTATACACCCACTCACTCTCACATATATATGTGTGTATATATAAATATGTGTGTGTATAAATATATATATATATATATATATGTGTGTGAATATATATGTGTTTTGTGTATATATACATGTGTGTGCGTATATATATATATATATATGTCTGTGTGTGTGTGTGTATATATATATATATGTACATATATATATATATATATATATATATATATATATATATATATATATAAGATAATTCTAAGGACCTAGGCAAACCAATCTAGGTTTCACCTAAACGGATCTTCAGAGTAATGATTAATTTTTCCTCGGGTACCGATTTGTACTATCACTTATATATATATATATATATATATATATATATATATATATATATATATATAAATGCCCCTCCTCCACATATATTCAATATATCAGCGGTTTTAAAATGAGAATAAGATACGATTCCAATATAAATGACTGCAGGGAATGTGGTTTTTATTACTCTAAATATTGTGAGCGTGGACTTTTAAGATAGACATTCATTTACACATAAATATACTTGGGTAAGGCATAAATCCTTCTACTCATCCCCATTTAACCGTTTATGGGTTAAATAGTACGACTATATTATCTGGAATATATTCTTCTTCTCAAAAATAGTTAATGCATTATTACTTACAAATTAAGAATTATTCCTACAATACAAAATTTTCGGCTTTAAATAACCCACAAAGTGTTGATAAACCGAAAAAAAAAATTGTTAATTCAATATTCATTCCCCAACCGCCACACACACAACAATAAAAATATATTTACAATCCAAACTTTTTCAGCTTTAAGAAAATAAGAAAAATAAATATGTAATAGGGTTACATTTCTCTCTCTCTCTCTCTCTCTCTCTCTCTCTATCTATCTATCTATCTATCTATCTATATATATATATATATATATATATATATATATATATATAATTATTTATTCGAAAATTATAACATAAATATGTTATAAAATCACTACAGAAATAGCCATTTTGTTTCAACACTTCCGGTGTCTTATCAAGTGATGGTGTTGAATGTAAAATAAAGTGTTTTACCCCTTGATTCTACATTCAACGCCATCACTTGATAACACACACGTGATCAGGTGATAATAACAACAAAGATGAGGATATTAGTCTGAATGTAAATAATGATAATTCCTCATCCCAGGAATTCAGACACAAGGCGATCAGGTGATAGTAACAACAAAGATAAGGATATTAGTCTGAATGTAAATAATGATAACTCCCCATCCCAGAAATTCAGACAGAAGGCGATCAGATGATAATAACAACAAAGATGAGGATATTAGTCTGAATGTAAATAATGATAACTCCCCATTCCAGAAACTCAGATTGAAAGCAAGCACGTGATAATAATAATAACAATGATGAAGATATTAGTCTAAATCTAAAAACTTGATTACTTCCCATCCCAGAAATTCAGGCGTAAGGCGATAAATTGATAATAACAAAGATAAGGACATTAGTCTGAATAGAAATAATTGAAATAATGATGACGCCTCATCTTCGAAATGCAGACAGAAATTTATATCAGTTTATTGAAAATCTTCTGGCAATCTGTTGTTAAAAAAGATCATTTTCATTTTGCGGAAACCTATCCATAAATTCTGACAGCTCGAGAATGAAATGAACGCTTCTTAGATATTAAAAAAAAAAACTATTGTCTCTTATAATTAAAATTACTTGAAAAAGAAAATTTGGAAATTCCATGGTGTCTATTCCCGAAATTATCGAGACGTTCAGAAATTTTAATAACAGCAACAATATTTATTTATTTATTGCCAGGCACTAGTAAGTTTAGGCAAAAATACATTACCACTGTAAGGATACAAAAGGCGATTGTCTCCCTTTGGTGGAGGTATGCTACGACGGTCATATGATGGCCGCTTAATGACGTCACTTAATACTGTGAAAATAACTTGTGAAATTTCGCTTGTTTGACAGCCTTAACCTGAAATGATGCTTTCTCTCCGCCCCCTGGCCTGGGCATAGGCTAAATGAGATTTCAAGTCCATGGTGCCGTTTTCCTTTGGGAACATCTCTTTCCCAGATTTACACTAAAACTCCAGCTCGCAGTTCTCAATTTGTGAAAACCAAAGACACACTGTTTCCCCGTCGTGGAATATGTCCTCGACTGGGACATAGATGAATCCGGAATAATCTTAAAATGGCTTCTCCAGATACAGAAGTATCTTCATTTCATATGTAAGACCCATCTTTTTATTTCTCCTTACACTTTGCTGATATATGATTCTCCGCGTGAGGCATTATATATATATATATATATATATATATATATATATATATATATATATATATATATATATATATATGTGTGTGTGTGTATATATATATATATATATAAAAGGAGAAAATTCAAACAATTATTTTAAGACATTTTTAAAAAAAAAATATTTTATAGGTTAAGAGCATATCAGGCTAAATGACGGTTCCGTATAGGATAAAGGTTCGATTCGCGTTGGAGGACGAATATTTTCTATGAAAATTTCTCGGACATTCAGGCCGGTAAATATCGTTAATACTGTTTATCATAAAACAGAGCATTTACTTAGATATTTGTATCTATAAAAAGAATGTATAAACAGAAAAAAATGTCTTATATATATATATATATATATATATATATATATATATATATATATATGTGTGTGTGTGTGTGCGGTACTTATTAGAAAGCGCTAAGTGTCCCAGAGATAGAGCTAACATATTTGGTTGGATTGATGTGAGTTTGTGACCCTGATTTTCACGCTAAGAAACCCAGGGTCACAAACTCACATCAATCCAACCAAATAAATATGTATATATATATATATATATATATATATATATATATCGTGCATCTCTTACTAATATAAAGTCTCTCTAAGAACAAAGTATGTTTGCCATTCGTTTTCCTTTCAATCATTTCATTCTGTTCGCGTACTATGGTGTTCTTACATCACGAATATAGTAAATGGAAATAAATCTTTCAACCAGTCTCTCTCTCTCTCTCTCTCTCTCTCTCTCTCTCTCTCTCTCTTTACACCACTTTGTGGTAGGATTTTACGCTATTGCTATGAGTGGTGTCGTCGGCATGCGTCGAGAGACGATGAAGTAGCGCGATGGACAACTAGGGCTGCCCAGACGTCTAGGGAGATGGAGAGGATTCACACCTTTCCCAAGGGTATTAGCACGTAAGTGAATGTAATGGATTCGAGTGGAATAAAACTCAGCTCTCCGATTCCCCAATCCAAGCCGCTATCCATTACTCCACCATGTCTTCTCGTGTACGTTGCATAATAAATATGTATGTGACCGGGAACATTTTCCGCAAACGTTATTGGCGGACTCATGTGAGTCCGGGTAAAAATATTTACTACAAAACAATGGATATAAAGCAAACAACAATGGATGCTATTCATAAAAAAAAGAATTAGATGTGTACACAACTGAAATGAAAATGAAAGACAGTGAAACTAGCTATAAGAATGAACGTGTGTGTGTATGTGTGTGAGTGTGACTATGATAGCCATGTGTGTACATGTGCGTGAGTTCAAAAGTTAACAGAGGAGCAAGGAAGCGAACGCGCCCCATCGGCAGTGTTCTTATTCTACGTTCGAATATATTTGGACGCAAGAGTTAAAAGCGATAGAGAATATGATTGCTTTTTATAGACTTAAAGAGCGCTCCCTATCATGCGTTTAATCAAAGCCAAGTGGGGTAACCCAATAATTCATCTTTTGAACAATGTTAGCGAAATCTTAGAAGTGTATTTTAAGTGTTTGTTTGGATTTTTCCATTGGTTCTCCAGATCAGTCAAAGAAAACAATCATAGCTAAATTTAAGATAGTCATGTTCAACATCTCATCGTCAACGGAATACGGTGAAGAAAAAGTTACTGATAAGTTTCTAAAATTAGAGAAAATATCTAATTGATAAGCGCATACATTTTTACTCAGTGCCACATGTTTTTTTTGTTTTTTTTTTGTTTTTTTTTTCCTGATTTATGTCGGGCCAAATAGACCAAAATAAACCATGAATAATAAACCTAAAAGAAAGGACCGTTTTAGCATTAACAATATGTACTGATTACTTGTTGATCGATTCATTTTCAGGGATTATCAACCCTTTGCAGGTTATTTAAAACTAGCAGTAGAGCCCGGCGTTGCCCGGGGATGTAACAGTAAGAGATAGATCAAGTATCGACCATCATAAAGACTGAAAAATAAAATTGACAAAGATTATTGTTTAAGGTTGACGGACACGCATGTCTTAATTAGTTTCTTTTTTTTGGTGGAGGGTTACGAATTGGTCAAACCCAAATTCAAACAAAAACATTGTTTTCAATCGTTATGAGTCTACCGATTGAATAGAATTTTATTATAAACAATTTTCTTGTAAATGGAATTTTAAAGCATTCTGAATGTAAAAATAAAGAAAAAAAGTGTACAAGACAATAAGAAACACTACCTGCCAAAAAAAAAATGAAGTTTTGTTGAAATCAGTTTGAAAAATGTAGGAAATCCGATCCCATATATAAACGAACACAAACATACAAACAACCTGGGTTTTATAAGTATAACTCGATATGAGTTGTCCCCCTTTCATTCCGGTGACAGAATCGTGTTTTCAAATTAATTTCGTGCGAAAACAATTGTGTTTTTCCAATTTTTGGCGCTGTCAGAACCACCGCAAGGTAATTTTACGCAGTTCTGTGAAGTTTTGTTAAAATCGGTTGAAAAATGTAGGAAATCCGATCCAATATATAAACGTAGACACACACACACACACACACACACACACACACACACACACACACAATCTGCGTTTTATAATAAGTAAGATTATGTCTACATATTTTCATGTGTCTCACGCAGAGAAAAATATAGCATATTAGCACAGCAAGCAGAGTGAAAAGATAAAGAAAAGATGGACATTACATATAATATGGACTTTCTTCTGTGTTTCTGAAAAAGCCATGTTTAGGACTCCAGATTCGAGCGGGCCGCATATATCTACTATGTCCCAAGAGAGAACATATTCCTCGAACAGTCTTAGCTTTTCAAAAATTGTGTACTGCTAGACGGAGATAGTTTCTTTCTATATCTGGGGAAACGGTGCCACTGATCCTTGGCCCAGCCGAAAAAAGAACTGCCCGGTTTGACTGCTGTAAACCGACTGAAATTGCCTGCCACATTTGTGACGGTATGAACTGACGTTACTCAACGGCCGTCACTTGAGCCACGTGGCTTATCTCGACTAAAAGGAGATAATCGGATTGTGTTTCTCTATATATATGGCAGTCTATATCAAAGACAATTCTCCTTTGATTAGCATGAATTAACATATTAATAGATCCGGGGGTGATAGTAAAGAATTTTCTATGAGAAAAGGTTTTTTTTTTTAGTTTTTCAAGGATCGGGTCTTGTTTGGTCTTGTCTTGTCTTGTCTTGTCTTGTCTTCGCACGTTGGGAGCGCTCGTCTCAACTGAGACCAAAAAACAAGACAAAAACTGGTGATAATTAGCTTTCCCAGTCCCAGACCCATGCTGACTATTGGCTAATACCTGCCCCGTATCGTGTATATGCAAATTGTCAGCGCCACCTACTCTAAGTAGAAGGTCTTCTCTCAACAGCCCATTGTGGAAGAGGACGCAACTCCTGCTGCTTATATAGCTCTCCCAGTGCCAGACCCACGCTGATTATTGGCTAATACCTGCCCCATATCGTTCATATGTAAATAGTCAGCGCCACCTACTCTAAGTAGAAGGTCTTCTCTCAACAGACCATTAATGCAAGAGGACGCAACTCCTGCTGCTTATATAGCTCTCCCACCCCAGACCCACGCTGACTATTGTTCATATGCAGCGCCACCTGCCTAATAACAGACCCCCTGTATCGTTCATATGTAATAGTCAGCGCCACCTACTCTAAGTAGAAGGTCTTCTCTCAACAGCCCATTGTGGAAGGGGACGCAACTTCTGCTGCTTATATAGCTTTCCCAGTGCCAGACCCATGCTGACTATTGGCTAATACCTGCCCCGTATCATTCATATGTAAATAGTCAGCGCCACCTACTCTAAGTAGAAGGTCTTCTCTCAACAGACCATTGTGGAAGGGGACGCAACTCCTGCTGCTTATATAGCTTTCCCAGTGCCAGACCCACGCTGACTATTGGCTAATACCTGCCCCGTATCGTTCATATGTAAATAGTCAGCGCCACCTACTCTAAGTAGAAGGTCTTCTCTCAACAGACCATTGTGGAAGGGACGCAACTCCTGCTGTATATAGCTCTCCCACACCCAAACCCACGCTGACTATTGGCTAATACCTGCCCCGTATCGTTCATATGTAAATAGTCAGCGCCACATACTCTAAGTAGAAGGTCTTCTCTCAACAGCCCATTGTGGAAGAGGACGCAACTCCTGCTGCTTATATAGCTCTCCCACACCCAAACCCACGCTGACTATTGGCTAATACCTGCCCCCCAAACCCACGTATCGTTCATATGTAAATAGTCAGCGCCACCTACTCTAAGTAGAAGGTCTTCTCTCAACAGACCATTGTGGAAGGGGACGCAACTCCTGCTGCTTATATAGCTCTCCCACACCCAAACCCACGCTGACTATTGGCTAATACCTGCCCCGTATCGTTCATCGTTCAGCGCCACCTTATTCTCTCAACAAATTGTCAGCGCCACCTACCTCCCGTAAGTCAGAAGGTCTTCTCTCAACAGACCATTGTGGAAGGGGACGCAACTCCTGCTGCTTATATAGCTCTCCCACACCCCAAACCCACGCTGACTATTGGCTAATACCTGCCCCATATCGTTCATATGTAAATAGTCAGCGCCACCTACCAGCTAAGTAGAAGGTCTTCTCTCAACAGACCATTGTGGAAGGGGACGCAACTCCTGCTGCTTATATAGCTCTCCCACACCCAAACCCACGCTGACTATTGGCTAATACCTGCCCCGTATCGTTCATATGTAAATAGTCAGCGCCACCTACTCTAAGTAGAAGGTCTTCTCTCAACAGACCATTGTGGAAGGGGACGCAACTCCTGCTGCTTATATAGCTCTCCCACACCCAAAACCCACGCTGACTATTGGCTAATACCTGCCCCGTATCGTTCATATGTAAATAGTCAGCGCCACCTACTCTAAGTAGAAAGGTCTTCTCTCAACAGACCATTGTGGAAGGGACGCAACTCCTGCTGCTTATATAGCTTTCCCAGTGCCAGACCCATGCTGACTATTGGCCCTGCCCCGTATGTTCAGACCCATAGCTTCTCTCAACAGACCATTGGCTAATCCTGCTGTATATAGCTCTCCCCCCAAACCCACGCTGACGTTCTAATATGTAAATAGTCAGCGCCACATACATACTCTAAGTAGAAGGTCTTCTCTCAACAGCCCATTGTGGAAGAGGACGCAACTCCTGCTGCTTATATAGCTCTCCCACACCCAAACCCACGCTGACTATTGGCTAATACCTGCCCCGTATCGTTCATATGTAAATAGTCAGCGCCACCTACTCTAAGTAGAAGGTCTTCTCTCAACAGCCCATTGTGGAAGGGGACGCAACTCCTGCTGCTTATATAGCTTTCCCACACCCAAACCCACGCTGACTATTGGCTAATACCTGCCCCGTATCGTTCATATGTAAATAGTCAGCGCCACCTACTCTAAGTAGAAGGTCTTCTCTCAACAGACCATTGTGGAAGGGGACGCAACTTCTGCTGCTTACAGCACCACATACAACCAACTTGGAGTCTTTTATTTGGCTGACCTGATTCTCTGTTGCAGGCTGAACATTAGTTTGAAGTTTTTTCCTATAGGAATACCGACAATAGTTGCGCATGCCCGACGAACGTCGGCCGTTACTCTCTGTATATATTCTAGTGAAGAGATAGATGAAATTTAGTTTAATTCACTATTTCCTTTTGTGAAAATCACTTTCATAAAACCTGTCAGGTCACATTACGGAAAGGTTTCTCAAACATTTTAAAAATCGTTATTAAATGTAATTAAAATTACCATACTTAGACAGCAATGAGTTTGTTTTTTATCCCAGCCACGAAAACCTTTGAATTTCGAGTCGATTTGTCAGAAGAAAGTATTCCTTTTTTTTTTAGGGTGTATGTTGTGTTTCATTTGGTGTAGTGAGATGCAAGAATATTTCTTCGCCATTTGTAAATTTCTGATTCTTTGTCATTCGTTTTTTTTTGTTTGTTTCCTTCATTTTTTTGTTTGTTTTTTTATCCCTATTTCATGTTTCTCTTTTGCATTCATCTTCTCTTTCTTCGCCTCTTCTTCCTTGTTTAATTTGCTTTCTTTCCTTCTTTGTTTCTTGTTTGCTTGTTACGTTCTTTTTTCTTTTTCTCTTCTTTCAACCTGTCTTCTTCGTCTTCTTCCATCACTCATCATCATCACTATTATAAACTTCTTTTTCGTTTGCCTTTTCTCTACTGTCCTTCTTCTCCCTTTTCTTCTTCTTTTGTCTTTCCAATGCTCTTGATCTTCTTAGTATTCTTTCTTCTTCATCTTCTTTTTCATCGACGTCCTTTTCTTTATCTTGTTTTGTCATTCTTCTGAAATTGCTTTACTTCTTTTTCTTTTGTTTTCTTCTTGCTCTTCTTCTTCACCTTTTCTTTTTCTTCTTCTTCACCTTTCTAATTCCTCTACACTTTCTTCTTCCTTTTCTTCTTCTTTTACTTTTTCTTCACTTTTTCTTTTTCTTCTTCACCTTTCTTCTTTTTTTTTCTTTTCTTCCTCTTTTTTCTTTTCCTTCTTCACCTTTCTTTTTCACTTTCTTTTTCTTTTTCTCTTTTTTCACTTCCTTTTTACCTTTCTTCTTCTTTAACTTCTTTTTCTTCTCTATCTTCTTTTTCTTTTTAACCTTTCTTCTTCTTTTTCTTTTTCTTCTTCTTTTTCTTCGTCTTCACTTTCTTCTTCTTCTTCTTCTTTTTCTTCTTCTCCTTCTTTTACTTCCTTTTTACCTTTCTTCTTCTTTTACTTCTTTTTCTTCTCTATCTTCTTTTTCTTCTTAACCTTTCTTCTTTTTCTTTTTCTTCTTCTTTTACTTCGTCTTCACTTTCTTCTCTATCTTCTTTTTCTTTTTCACCTTTCTTCTTTTTCTTTTTCTTCTTCTTTTTCTTTGTCTTCACTTTCTTCTCTATCTTCTTTTTCTTCTTCTTCTTCTCCTTTCTTAATTCCTCTTCAGCTTTCTTCTTTTTCACTTTTTCTTCCTCCTCTTCTTTTAATTTTTCTTCAACTTTCTTCTTCTTCTCTTTCTCTTACTTCTTCTTTACCATTCTTCTTCTTTTTCTTTCTTCATCCTCTTCACTTTCTTCTTCTTCTTTTGCTTCTTCTTCACATTTCTTCTTCTCCTTCTTCACCTTTCTTATTCCTCTTCACTTTCTTTTTCTTCTTCTTTTACTTTTTCTTCATTTTCTTTTTCTTGTCAAACATTTTCTATAATATAACCCACTCATACCGGTTATAGAATTATTATTATTGCTTAGGCTACTCGCCGTGAAGTCACTAGAATTCTTTTCGACTGATTCCAACGGACTATTATTTATTTTTGGCAAACAAAAATAAAGGTAAAATTATGGCAAAAAACCAAAAGTGGATATGAGGAATGCTGGTCATCATCTGTTTTATCTTAAACTTAACCAGCCACAATCAATGACCCAAATAAACTATACAATATTCCTTGCATGAAAATATCACATTCTTAATTATCACTCTTATTACAATCACCATAATACCTCAGAGTCTCTATGAAGTCTTAACTAGTTACCTATATGTACAATTTGTCTATGGAGAATGGAGAATAGAATAACAACATTTAAAAATGAAAACTCCAATAAATATTTACAATATCCATAATACTATATATAGATGAAACTTAACAAAATGGTGTTAATAATAAAAAATAACAACTTTAAAGAATTCATAGCCTGTTATGATGTTGATTTGTGGTTAGTAGAGACAAACGCCAAATAACACGTAACAATAAAAAGGGTTTTAATAGGTTGGTAAAAAGGTACAGAAATCGCCTGAGTAGTCAATAACTAGCTCAGCTAAGAATGTCTATCTATCTTCCCCATGTCAACTGACATGCCACTATTTAAAGTCTTTGTTCACAGACGCAGACAAGTTCATCTTCAAGAGGGGTGGTAGGTTTCTGACACAACATAACCCAATGAATATTTACAATGAAAACATGATCTATTTACAAGAAACAAAATAGTGTCAGTAATATCCCACCACACACACAGACCTTAAAAGTGGCAGAACCATAAGTTAACTGAACGAAATTAATGCAGGACTTCAAGAATTCAACCACTCATTTAACCAAACATTCACTCATTCAAACACGCACAATCCATACAAAAATCACTTGACAAAATAAATGGTGTGCCAAGGAGAACTGACACCTCTGGTCACCTAACGAGGGAAGGGGAATTAGAAAGTGTGGCTAAAAATAAATGGGTCTAAGGAGCAAATATTTATTTGATTAATGATATTTATTTTTGTATAAATACAAAAAATGTGGCACTAGGCCAAAAATGGGGAAGGCTTGTCATCATTTGTCTTAAACTTAACTAGCCACAATCAATGACCCAAATAAACTATACAATATTCCATCACATTCTTACTTGCCATTCTTATTACAATCACCATAATACCTCAAAGTCTCTATGAAGTCTTAACCTGTACCCATATGTACAATTTGTCTTATCATTCCAGCAACATCACACACAGCTACACAATCATTCAGACAGGATAACAATTAGGAAAGAACACACACAAAAAACGAAGAGCCAAGCATCCACCAGAGAAGTGACATTTCTGATCATCTAACTGGGGAGGAGGAGGGGAGTTAAACTAAAGAAAGTGGGGACAAAATTAAAAGGGGTTAATGAGCGTATAACCTTAGCAATATTGGCAGGAAAAATTAAAAAAAAACAAATACTTTTTGTAATTCTTTTTCTTTTCTATCATCTTTCTATTTCTTCTTCTTCTTCTCCTTCTTCTTCACTATTCTCCTCCTCCTTTTCTTCTCTATCTTCTTCTTCTTCTTCTTCTTCTTTTTCTTCCTCCTTTTTCTTCACTATTCTCCTCCTCCTTTTCTTCTCTATCTTCTTCTTCTTCTTCTTCTTCTTTTTCTTCCTCCTTTTTCTTCACTATTCTCCTCCTCCTTTTCTTCTCTATCTTCTTCTTCTTCTTCTTCTACTTTTTCTTCCTCCTTTTTCTTCACTATTCTCCTCCTCCTTTTCTTCTCTATCTTCTTCTTCTTCTTCTTCTTCTTTTCTTCCTCCTTTTTCTTCACTATTCTCTCCTCCTCCTTTTTCTTCTCTATCTTCTTCTTCTTCTTCTTCTACTTTTTCCTCCTTTTTTCTTCACTATTCTCCTCCTCCTTTTCTTCTCTATCTTCTTCTTCTTCTTCTTCTACTTTTTCTTCCTCCTTTTCTTCACTATTCTCCTCCTCCTTTTCTTCTCTTCTTCTTCTTCTTCTTCTTTTCTTCCTCCTTTTCTTCACTATTCTCCTCCTCCTTTTCTTCTCTATCTTCTTCTTCTTCTTCTTCTACTTTTTCTTCCTCCTTTTTCTTCACTATTCTCCTCCTCCTTTTCTTCTCTATCTTCTTCTTCTTCTTCTTCTACTTTTTCTTCCTCCTTTTTCTTCACTATTCTCCTCCTCCTTTTCTTCTCTATCTTCTTTTTCTTCTTCTTCTTCTTTTTCTTCCTCCTTTTTCTTCACCATTCTCCTCCTCCTTTTCTTCTCTATCTTCTTTTTCTTCTTCTTCTTCTTTTTCTTCCTCCTTTTTCTTCACTATCTTCTTCTTCTGCTCCTCCTCCTTTTTTCTATTCTTTATTTTCTTCTTCTTCTTTTTCTTCACTCTCCTCCTCCTCCTTTTTCTTCACTATTCTCCTCTTCCTTTTCTTCTCTATCTTCTTCTTCTTCTTCTTCGTTTTTCTCCTCTTCCTTTTTTCTGTATCTTCTTCTTCTTAACTTTTCTCATCCGCCTTCTTTTTCTTCTCCTCCTTTTTGTTCTCTATCTTCTTTATTTTTATTCTTCTTTTCCACCTTTCTTCTTCGTCTTCTTCTTCTTCTTCTTCTTCTTCGTCGTCGTCGTCTTCTTCTTCCTCTTCAATTTTCTCCTCCTTTTCTTCTCTATCTTCTTCTTCTGTTGCTCTTATTGTTTTCTTCCTTTTTTGTTTGTCTCCTTCGTTACATACACTCAAGTTTTTCTTTCTTTTCTTTTCTACTTTTCCTTCATCTCTTTTTTTTTCTTCATTTATTACATTTTTCTATTCTCTTTCCGTCTCTCCTTAACATTTTCGCTTTTCTTTCTTCTTTCTTTAATCCTTGCCTTTTTTTCCTTTCCTGAATTCATTATTCCCTTTCGTCACTCCTCAAAACGTCATCTTCTCCTACACCTCTTCTCCCCTTCCGCCTACCATTCCTCTTCCCGTCTCCGTCCGTCTCTTCTTACATCTGATCCATCTACACCCATCCTCTTCTTCAGGTCACCCTCCTCCTCCTTCGTCTCTTTCTAACGCTACCAGTTTGGTGATTCAATAAGCGTAGCTATAACATAGTTACACCGAGATTTGAAGTCTTGCTTATTAAAATAGTCGCTTCGCTTCCATCTGGAAGATCGTCGTCCAATTTCGCAGACATCTTTCCGACATTTTCCTTTTATCTTTTTACATCAGTCTTTTTTCTTGTAATTCGTCATCATCATTAGCAGCTGTAGCATTAACAACATCGACATTTTCTTCATAATTTTCTCCTTCAGTTTTAAAATGTTCTCTTTGTTTTCTGTTTTCCTTCATTTTCCAACCTTTCTGTTTCCTTCTTCGGATTCATTCTTTATTCTTCTTCTGCTTATTTTTCTTTTTCACTTTCTTCTTCTCCTTCTTTTTCTCCGTCTCCTTCTTTTTTTCTCCTTCTTTTTCCAATTATTATAATTTTTTATTATTAGTTGACTATTCAAAGCTTGGCTTTTATCATTAAGATCAACGCCTATTTCCTCTGCTGGCCCAAATACTTCAGTTGGGAGAGCGTTAGACTGAATATCCAAAGGTCCCTCCGAGTTTGAATTCCAGTCGAATCCAGTATATTCCCTTACGTGCTCATATCCTTCGGAAAGATATGACTCCTCTTCTTCTCCCACCGGCTACGGGTAAATAGTAGGACAGACCGGGTTCTATAGCCTTGGATGGCAACTGGTCTACAGCAGAAATAAATGGCAGCCTTCTACGGAAAAAAATCTGCCTCGTCAGTCATGTATCGAAAGATACATGATCGCCTAAGCATGTATTTCGCACGGCACATAACTGACTAAAATTCACTTCCGTGTAAAAATACCCTTGGGAAAGATATGAATCCTCATCTTCCCCCCCCCCAGCTATGGGTAAATAACAAGAGAGACCGTGTTCTATAGCTTTGGATGGCAGCTGGTCTACCGCAGAAAGAAATGACAACCTACTGCGTGAAAAAATCCACCTTGTCAGTCATGTATCGAAAGATACATGATCGCCTAAGAGTGTATGGCACTTAACTGACGGAAATTCACTTACGTGTTAATACCCTTCGGAAAAGTAAGAATCCTCTTCTATTCCCCCCAGCTATGGGTAAATAGCAGGACAGGCTGGGTTCTATAGCTTTGGATGGCAACTTGTCTACCGCAAAAAAAAAATGGCAACCCACTGCGGGAAAGAATCTACCTTGTCAGTCATGTATTGAAAGATACATGATCGCCTAAGTGTGTATCCCTCATTGCACATAACTGACTGAAATTCACTTACATGCTAATACCCTCCGGAAAAGTATAAATACTCTTCTATTCCCCCCAGCTATGGGTAAATAACAGGACAGGCTGGGTTTTATAGCTTTGGATGGCAACTGGTCTACTGCAGAAAGAAATGGCAACCTACTGCAGGAAAAAAAATTTGAAATGTCAGTCATGTATCAAAAGATACATGATCACCTAAGCGTGTATTTCACATGGCATATAACTGACTGAGAGCCCGGGACAAATGAAAATCCGAAGGAGTCAAATCAGAAGAATATGCTGGATGCTGGAGGGATTACCATTTCAACTCTTTATGCCTCTGCAAGGTTTGTTTTGCCACATGCAGTCTTGCGTTGTCTTGGTGGAATATGGCACCTTTTAGATTTGTCAAAATCGTACGTTTTTCTTGAATATCTGCATTGATATTGGTGAGTTGCTGTTATTCCTTAACCGACTGGAAAAAATGAATTACCCGTCTGCAATGAAGGTGTTGCTGTCCGTTTGGTGAGAACCAAACCGGTAGCAACACTTTCATTGGATGCAATCCCGTTTGGGCCTCGGCTTCCGCACATTCGCACGCTTATTTTCACTTCCGTCACCGTTGTACATTGGCATAAACGATTCATCTTAATTCACCTGTGACAATTCTGTCTCAGAATGGATCATTTTCGTGGCGTAACAGAAAAGAAATTACCTCAGAAAAACGGTCGACCTTGTTCTATTCCATCAACAAACGTAGCACCCTTATGTCAAGTGTGGAAAGGAATCCAAGTTCTTTTAAATGACGAAAGGCATTTGAGATATTAATTTTCAAACACTTATCAATCTCTTCCGTCGAAATCATCGGCTTATTCTTCGCGAATTCAAGAAAAGCATCTGGAAAATCGCCCGGAGCTTCGTAGAGCGTCTAGTTTTAAAATCACCTGGACGAAATCAGGCAGACCATTTCTTGACCGTCGGAAAGGAAAGAGATGGAGCGTTATCCAAACAAACCTTCTGAATGTTTTTTTTTTTTTTTTTTTGTTTCACTTTCGACGTTTCTTCCTTTCCGAAATTTAAAGAGCATAAAAGTGAATCTTTTCATCGTACATTGTTAAGACATTCAATTGTGTACAAAACATTCAACAAAATCTGAATCACAACTGAACGATACCATGTTTTCAACCTTGAACAAACAAGAAATCATCGCCAAAACAAACGCGTTAATTTTATATTAGCAAAGAAAATCAGGCATATATAACGCCATCTTTACATCCATCTATTATTATTATTATTATTTATATTGTTCGGACTGTCGTCCTTATCTTTATTGTCATATTCATGACGTTTCGACCTAAGTACGCTCCAAACCTTCTTCAGATGATATATTTCGTTCTCGGGTAGGCATTCATTTGTTGACAAAACCTGTCTGACTCGCAACTGAATGATACAAGGTTTTCAATATTAAATACTATAGAAAAGCGGCACCAAAACAAATGCTAATGATTTGATCAACGCAGTCAGTTATGAGCCATGCATGATAGGCGATCATGTATCTTTTGACTAACGAGACAGATTTTTTCCCGCAGTGAGGTTGCCATTTCTTTCTGTGGTAGACCAGTTGCTATCCAAGGTCTACCCTTCAATGTACCCATAGCTGGGTGGAGAAGAAGAGGCTTCATACATTTCCCAAGGGTATTAGCACGTAAGTGAATGTCATGGATTCGACTGGAATGTCAGCCAGTCAGTTATGTGCCATGCGTGATACACGCTTAGCCGATCATATATCTTTCGATACATGACTGATATTGAAAATTTTTTTCCCGCAGAAGGTTGCCATTTCTTTCTGCGGTAGACCAGTTGCCATCCAAGACTATAGAACCCAGTCTGTCCTGCTAGGAGAAGAAGAAGATTCATACCTTTCCCAAGGTTATTAGCATGTAAGTGAATGTAATGGATTCGACTGGAATTCGAACTCGGCTCTGCGATTCCTCAATCTGAGCCGCTATACATTACTCCACCGTTTTTTTTATTTTTTACAGAAAAAATTATTGCCTGAAAAATATATGAAAAACATATATTACCAGCAATAAAAAAACTTAATTCATACCTTTCCCAAGGGTATTAGCACGGAAGTGAATGCAATGGATTTGAGTGGAATTCGAACTCGGCTCTCGGATTCTTCACTCTGAGCCGCTACCCATTACTCCACCGTGTCTCCGGTTTGAGACACCGCAATCTTTACATCCATCTATTATTATTTTTTTTTATTCTTCTTCTAAGATTTCTGGCGTTTACAGATTTCTGTCCGGGTCCCGCCCAGGGACCTAAGGTTAGAAATAGAATCATGACACTTTCCACTGACAAAAAAAAAAAAAAAATTACATAGATAAAGCCCTTCGTAAAGTGTGGGCTGTACTTGTCAGAACAATTTTTGTATATCTTTGAGGGATGGACTTCCAGGAATCCCTTCAATTAGTCTACTGGAATCTTTTCCAGCCAGTCCTAGGGCTCCAACTACAACAGGGATTGTTGAAGTTCTCATTTTTGAGATTTCTATTTCAAGGTCCTTGTATTTTGACAGCTTTTTGAATATCTTCAAAGATACATTGCAGTCAGCAGGGACTGCCATGTCAATAAGGAGGCACCGTTTTTGTTTGTGGTCTTTAATAACAATATCTGGTCGGTTGGCCTTGATTGTTCTGTCAGTGTGTATTGTGTAGTCGCATAGAATTGTAACAGGTCCTATCTCCGTAACCGGGTCTGGGTGGTGTTCATACCAGTTTCTTTCAGTTTCCTTCCTGCAGAAGTTGCAGATTTTCCAGTGCAGATATTGGCCCACTCTGTCATGCCGGGTTTTATATTCAGTGGGTGCCAATATCGTGCAACCTGATACAAGATGATCAATCGTTTCTGGATATTTATCACAGAATCTGCATTTTGGGCTAACACAATATTTTAGTATATGTGCTTGATAATTCCTAGTTAGCAAGCATTGGTCCTGCGCAGCAAGGATAAAACCTTCAGTTTCAGCTTTCAACCCTGCACTACGTAGCCACTGATGGGTACGGGTTTTGTCTACGTCGGCTTCTTTGGTACGGGCAGAGTATTGGCCATGAAACGGTTTATCTTGCCATCCCTTCTGTAGCTGGTCGGTTGCATTCGTCTTTGCTGTCTTTTTTAGGTATTTTGCAGTTTCAGCCGGTGTATTGTTCTTTACTTGTATTTTTTCACCCATTTGAAACTCCATTTTGAATTTGTTTGCTTCTTTTATTACGGAGAAAACACGCTTACTACTTTCATGTTCCTTGACGCATACCATCATCCAGTCTTCTGTAGTTTCCAAGTATCTTTGGAGGCCAATTGTTGTAGTTTGGTAGGACAGTTCTAGTTGAACTAATCCTCTGTCTCCTTCGGATCTGGGCACATACAGACGATCAACATCAGCCTTGGGATGATGCATGCGATAGCAAGTGAGAAGCTTTCTCGTTTTGGCGTCCATTCGCTTAATTTCATCTATGGTCCAGTTAAGGACATTAAAGCTGTATTGCACCACAGGGACAGCCAATGTGTCTATGGCTGATATTCTGTTTTTCGAGTTTAGCTCACTATTTAGTACCAGACGTACACGCCTGTAGTACTCTTTTCTTATTTTTTCCTTCATTTGGGGGTGTTGTATGCCATCTCCTTCGCTAATTCCTAGGTACTTATAAGCTTCATCATGCTCCAGTTCCCTAATCTTTGTGACAAAATCTAAATCTATTAAGGGTGTTTCTGTAATTCTACCTTTCTTGAATATTACTTTTACACATTTATCAAATCCGAAGTCCATACCTATGTCGTCACTGAAGTATTTTACAATATTGAGGAGGCCTTTTCAACTCATTGTCGTCTTTTGGCAAAGAGTTTGAGATCATCCATGTAGAGTAGGTGATTGAATATTTTCTTATTTATAACTACTGTTGTTCAGTTCATGTGTAAGAGGGATTAAGGATAAACAAAACAGAAGGGGTGACAGAGAATCTCCTTGAAAGATTCCACGTCGGATATTCAGACGGTTGGATATGGCAGTGCCCCCGGTGTGACTAAGGTATAGTTTGGTGTTCCACATTCCCATGCTGTGCTTAAGGAAATTTAATACCACAGGGGAGACTTTGTACATTTCCAAAGTCTTAAGGATCCAAGAATGTGGAACACTATCAAAGGCTTTACGATAATCAATCCACGCTGCACTAAGACTTCTGCGTCGCCTTCTGCAATTTTCCAGGATCATTTGATTTATCAGAAGTTGATATTTGCAGCCATATGAACCTCTTCTGCATCCCTTCTGTTCCAGCGGAAGAATGCTGTTTGTTTCGAAGAAGGAATAAGTACGGTCAGTACAGACTTATACGTTGTGGAGAGACATGTTATCGGTCTATAATTTTTCGGGTCGTCTGTTTCAGTTGTTTTTGGTATGAGGTGTGTAATACCTTCAGTAATCCATTCCGGGATTTTATTGGGATTATTTACAAGCGTTGATAATGTTTTTGCAAGAATTTCATGGGTAGATGAGAGATGATACAGCCAGAAATTGGGCAATTTGTCATTTCCTGGGGATTTCCATTTTTGGGATTTCGTTAGAGCTTGCCTAACATCATCTGTGGATATATTTTCCCATTCTTGCAGAGGTGTATTCAGCAGTCGTTCTTCTTCACGCCGTATCCATTCTGCATTTGGGTTATATTCCTTTGGGCTGCTCCAAATATTTTCCCAAAATGTCTGTACATTATCAATCGATGGTGGCCTTTCGACATGTATAGGTGTTTTTCCAATTTCCCTGTAAACTTTCTTAAGATCTGTTCGGAATATTTTATTTTGGCGATAGAACCTACAACGTTTTCGTATCGTCTTGTTCTCTCGCGCCTTTTGCTGAAGTTTCTGCTTCAGCATTTCCTTGATTGATGGAATATCAATTAGGGATTTAATGCTATATTTCCGCTTGATCTTTTTGGATTTACGTGTGGAAATATTAGGGTTTCTGGTGAGCTCATCTAATATAGAAAGCTCACATCTGATTTGTTTTATTTCTCGAATGAGTTTGCTTTTTCAAGCTGGTTCTCTGTGTCTGTTAATTTTATTTATTGTCTTGACCCCAAGCTTCCTAGTCGCTGCTAAAGCTGTTGCGTATATGTCGTTGTTAACTTCTGTTTCCCGGTGGTTTATCTGTTAACAGTGTTTCCAGGGCAGCATTGTATATTTTCACGATGTGCTTGTTGGAATTCGTCATATGGATTTTCGGGAGCTGGTCTCTGACAATTGTATGAAAGTTACTCTGCTGAGTACTTGGATGAAGTCATTTTTCGCTTCGGTGATTTCAACTTCGTGGTTTTCAAGGAATTCTAACTTAATGTACCTGGAGTCATCTGCAGTGACAATTGGAGAACTGCAGGTTGTGTCTAAGGAAGAGTCTTGGGTTTCATTTCCTGGGAGATTATTTCGTATTTCATTCGCTTTAGCGTCCACCTCATCCTCTGTTGCATTCCTTATTTCTACATTCGTCCCAATAGAGTTTGAGTGATGGGGTCATAGTATTTTGTCTTATAGCTAATTTTATCTTATCTATTTCTGCCTTTGAGAGTCT
The DNA here is from genome assembly GCA_903632075.3 of Acanthosepion pharaonis. Classification (NCBI taxonomy): domain Eukaryota; kingdom Metazoa; phylum Mollusca; class Cephalopoda; order Sepiida; family Sepiidae; genus Acanthosepion; species Acanthosepion pharaonis. Next base: position 266,692 of record CAHIKZ030001007.1, on the reverse strand, counting down.
GTTGTTTCGCATGATATCCCTACGGACATTGGCAAGCATGTTTGGATTGAGGTTAGGTCTTATATCATTTCCCACCGTACTTCTCCATATTTGGTATGTTTGATTGGTGGTGTTCTTTGCTGGGTTTTCGAGTGCAGTGAAGAAGGATGTCATGACTTGTCGATACTCTTCGCGGCTCCGTTTCGTTCGTTTACTTTTTATTAGTCGATTTGGTATTGAGTCACTTGGTCCAAGGTTGGCAATAATCCGGGTTTAGTGACCTAGTGTCTCTTCGTTTGTGGAAGTCATGTTTTGTGTTATCTTTATTATAATTCTGTTTTTGAAGCTTGGTTTCATAATCTTTATGACATCGGGTCTATTGGCTTCTACAATTCAGTTGGTATGTATAGTGAAATACCAGAACACTTCGACAGTTTCACTTTTCAGTACGAGTCATGTTTTGTGTTATCTTTATTATAATTCTCTTTTTTAAACTTGGTTTCAGAGAGAGTTCCACAAGCGAGAATTGCGAGAGAATAAACTGTTAGCATAGAATTTATGGCTACATCTAGCTAGCTAAACTCTAAATTGATGATATCTTGCCAGTCTAGTATTGCGCTTAAATTCATACCATCTAGGTACCTTAATGAAGAGCTTATTCGAACAATTACCATGAAAGTCTTTATAGAAAAGACACAGGGAGGCAGCCTGACAGCGGTGAGAAAGTGACTGAAGTCAAGTTGCCAGACCAGCACCGATAACATTGCAGATCTTTCTTTGACAACCGTATTACTAAATATATGTTTTTTTTCATTATCGGAAATGTTCTTTACCACCCTTTTTTTTTCCCCCAAAAAAAGTCTCTATAAATGTTCTCCTGAAATCAAAAAGAATCTCTTGCAAATAACATCTTTTGTGTTTAAATTCCAATTCGGTTGGTGACAATGACGAGTGTCCTTCCAAACAAAGGTCGTGTCGCCTTTCGGGTAATTGATGGGAGATAAGTCCAATTTTGTTTCTCTTTTCAGAAATTTTCCCCTAGCGATGGGGAATTGGTCGGTGAGGAGTGTTCGCCTGTTCTTCCGCGAAAGTAAGCAGAACGAATGGCGGGAGGAAATGTACTTCTAGCGGAGTGTCGTATCTGGTTAGGTAAATAAGGTCTTGTATAAATACACGCTAAACTTGGTATGGCTAATTCAATTCGCGCCTCTATCGCTGCTGCTATCAATATTTACCCGGACCTATCGCCGTGGAGGAATTTTAGAAAGTTAATCTATCTATCTATCTATCTATCTATCTATCTATCTATCTATCTATCTATCAGAGGATGTATGTGTGTCGCCTTTTCACTTGAGAACCATCCAACCGATTTTGACCAAACTTGGCACATACATTGTACTATGTAAGAGATAGGTTCTTAGCGTAAAAATATCGATAATTTAAAAAAAATCAGTCATCGATAAAGCCGATAAAAATCGTTAAATTCAACTTTTTCCCTTCGATTTCGTTCAAACTCGGTATGTAGGTTACTCATCTTATGACGTGCTCAACGATACCTCATTTTTATTTCTACACCACTGCGTTTAGCGAAGAACTGCGAAAAACAAAAACTCGATTTCAGCACAAATCGATATCAACACAAATTTTAAACTAAAAACTCCCTCAATTTTCCAGCAATCTAATACAAACTTCACTCAATTGTAACCAACAATAAGTTGATTGTTTAACAGTCATTTAATTTGATAATTGAGTCCACCCATATAGTGAAAACCCGCGTAAATAGCAAAAAATGGCGATTTTTACTGGTTTCTTTCTTACTTTTTGTTGATCTTCCAACCAATTTTCATCAAACTTAACAATTGCTTTATAAATGCATCTTTTACATCCCTGGGGACACACTGACATTGAATTTTAAAAACTCCAAAATAATTGTGGTCTGAAGTGGGACTTCATGTTACTTGTTTTACCTGAAGAAGGTCACGAGACCGGAAACTCGTGTATCAAAAATATAAAGAATAAAAATAATATGCACGAATCCACATTAGAACCAAAAATGTTTGCGGTTTCTCTCTTTTTAAAAAATATACATTTTTCTCTTGTTGAAACAACTACAACATTTTCCCTATATATATATATATATATATATATATATATATATATATATATATATAATAATTAAATAGGGTAAATATTATTTACGGATTTAAATGTCAATTATGGAGTTTTATTCCAGATCAATCAAAATTCGTAAATAATTATATAGGCTACACTACAACATGTTTGACACGCAGACTCACTCTACACCTTTCTGACCATAGCTCAATTACATCCCATTTAAATATTAATGGAGACCTACCGGACATTATTCGTAACATACTTGTTGACAACACTAATATAATAGCATCATCTACATCCCAAAAGGCTAAAAATAATGGAAGACTTATTAATAAAAACAAAAAAAACAACATTTAATAATATTAACTTTGAACATGGACATAATATCTTGACCGCGTTTTAAAAAATGGAAACATTTTATAAAACATACATGCAACAAAATATTTCTTATTTAACAGTTAAAATATTTACTCCTTGAAAATTGCTAAATGTATAGCCGAAAGCGCTCAGATAAAAAGTACATTCGGAAAGTTTTTATATAATTTATCATCTGAAAAGAAAAAATTATTAGATCGCATGAGAAATTCTATAAGAAAAAACTAAATAAAAGCACCTTATCTATCGTATTCAATGAAATGTGCATGAAAGAAAGATTGCTGCCTAAATACAAAAATTATATACATACATACATACATATATATATATATATATATATATATATATATTAAGACATTTTTATGTTTATACATTCTTTTTATAGATACAAATATTTAAGTAAATGCTCTGTTTATAATAAACAGTATTAAACAACATTTACCGGCTTGAATGTCCGAGTAATTTTCATAGAAAATATTCGTCCTCCGAAAAGAAACGAACCTGTATCCTATACGGAACCATCATATAGCCTGACGTGCCTTTAGCTGATTCGGCCACAGAGGAGCGTTCGGTTAGTGGGTCGATTTTACTGCCTTTAAACTACAATCTTCCATGATTCTCTCACACACCTGACATATCTGCTCAATGGCGTATCAAATGTAAACAAATGACGTCACACATTGTGAAATGGACAAAGTCCGACAATTATTTTAAACATTTTTATGTTTATACATTCTTTTCATAGATAAAACTGTCTTAAAATAATTGTCCGACTTTTTCCATTTCATTATATATATATATATATATATATATATATATACATAATTATTTATTTAAAAATATGATTCCAACTCGCGAAATAAGAGGTCTCATGTTTCAAAACAAGAGCCGAAAACTTCAATATAATTATTTGAATTAAATTTAATTAAAGTAAGCTCTGTTCCATCTTCAAGCCAAATTTTTTTGGAATAACTTATTTCTGAAATTTATGTGTTTTAATAGTATATACATAATTGAAATCAAAATTTCCATGGTAACAGCCAGGGCGAATTGTTTAAAATAGGTAGGGGTGTGTTGGGTGTTAATAATACGTATCAGTATAGAGTTACTTTCATAGATGTCAAGTCAGGGTAAGGTGGGGGTGTCTAAATTTGAAACGGAAGATGTTTTCGCCTAGTCTGGTTTACGTGTCTATGGAGATTTTTTTTTTTATTTTATTTCTTTATTAAAGGGATTTATGCATATAAAAACTGCCGTAACATTTGTTTTTAGACTACTTCATAAAGGGTTATCTTTTTTTGTAGGGTATTTAAACTATTTATTTGGGCTATGGATTATAAAAGTTATTATAGTGTATGCTTGTTTTTAGCTAATTATTCAGTGCATAAATTTGATGATATCGGCAAAAAACAGTTAACTCATGTCTATTGTTTAATAGATTTTTATTATTTAGAAACTTAATAATGTGCAGTTTCTCATGGAGGCACAATAAATATATATATATATATATATATAACATAAAGAATAATTAGGAAACGTTTTTCATTCTAATATCCTAATCTCAGAGAAAGAGATATGGGGAAAAGAGGTTTGAAATTCTGTTGTCTGTATTTTTGTGTTTTTATATTTTATATTGGTTATTCAGGTTTCACTTGTATTCGATTTGTTGAGTCAGCGTTAGTGTAATTTGTGGCGGTTTGAATTCAAGGAGAGAAGACGAGCCCTTTGGAAGTCCTAGGAAATTAACGGATTCTAAGCCTATCTGAAAAAACATTAAATATTGCTTTTTGTATGTAAGTATAAAATAATTCTAGATTGTCTATGTGGGATTCAAATGATAATGGATGGCCGTAAGTGTGAATACACTCACATGAATATGGGTATTAAAATATGCAAGAACGAACGGCTCCACTTTAAATTTAATTTAAATTTTACAACGGTCAATTTTCAATCAGAACCTGATGATTGCTACGTACATGAAACTCAGGCAAAACGGCGAGGAAAACATATTTGTTATTAATATATATATATATATATATATATATATATATATATATATATATAGTTTATGCAAAACTAGGTAATCCGTATGGGTAGACCCAATGAGGATGATATCCAGAGAGCTCAATGTAAATTCAGAGCAAATAAATTTGAATAAAAACAGACCACTTTAAGTTCCATGTAATAAATTATTTCACCAAAGCCCTTTTAAAAGGACTGTGGATCATCAGACTTTACTTCCAAAAGTTGAAAGGAAAAAATTTTCATTTCAACTTTTGGAAGTAAAGTCTGATGATCCAGAGGCCTTTAAAAGGGCTGTGGTGAAATAATTTATTACATGGAACCTTAAATTAAAATTCAAATATATATATATATATATATATATATATATATATATATATATATATATATATATATACGGCGTTTATTTTTTCAGATATTTTACTTTTTTTAACTTCTGAAACACTTTTATTTTTACCTTATTTCATCATAATATTACATATATAGAATACATACATATATATATATATATATTTTGCCTTATATATTATTTTTACCTTATTTCATCATAATATACATATATAGAATACACACACACACACACACACATATATATATATATTTATCTTATATATTATTTTTACCTTATTTCATTATAATATTACATATATAGAATATCTATATAGAATACAATGTTACTTCTTTGAGACAAAGATAAATTACTTGCGAACACGGAAATATATACTATTTACATTATTCGGACTATTGTCCTCATCTTCGTCGTCATATTTATTACAACGTTTCGGTCGTTGTACGCTTCTTCAGGTGGTTGGAATGTCGAACAGAACCCTTTATTTCGCTCACTGGAGTAGACTGTTCTAGTTCCACGTGCCGTGTTTAATGAATGTCAGTTATCAGTTATCTCCTGTTAATTCTCCTCTCCAAGTTCTCCACTGCCTTAACCAGGTATTGAACTCACACTCTTTGGATCCCTCAAGGACACATGGCACAGTGGATAAAGGCGTTGGTTAGATCCAGTGACAGGACCCAAAGAGTGTGAGTTTAATACCCGGTTAAGGCAGTGGAGAACTTACAGAGTTTGTGTGTGTGTTTAAATGAATTCTAGTAGAGCTATTGTCAGATAGGTGTAAAGTAAGTCGTCTAGATAGGGATGTGGTTGTGTGACCGATGTAATTATTTATGAATTCGATTTTATCAGGAACACAGTTCTTTAAGGGCCATTTAAACTCATAGATCTATTAGAACTCATTAGAACAAGTCCCTGTTCATATCTATCTATCTATCTATCTATCTATCTATCTATCTATCTATCTATCTATCTATCTATCTATCTGTTGTGGCATTGTTAGGGGCAGAAAATAAAGATTCAAGAGAGTAATTGAGTTAAATATATTAACAGAAACAGTAATACAAACATATACAAACGAGAGTGTTACATCAAGAAGGTTCGACTGTCAGAGCTGACTGCTGGAAACTTCACAGTCTAAAAGGCAGTACCTGCTCCTATTTATAGCTTGGAGAATCTCTCTGTTCATATCAAAGTTTCTGTTCATATCTATCTATCTATCTATCTATCTATCTATCTATGTCTCTGTCCAAATCTATCTATGTCTCTGGTCACATCTATCTATCTATCTATCTATCTATCTATCTATCTATCTATCTATCTATCTAAGTCTTTGTTCATATCTATCTATCTATCTATCTATCTATCTATCTATCTATCTATCTATCAAAGTCTTTGTTCATATCTATGTATCTATGTCGCCGTTCATATCTATCAATGTCTTTGTACATATCTATCTATCTAACTATCTATCTATCTGAGTCTTTCTTCATATCTATCTATGGATCTATGTCGCCGTTCGTATCTATCTGTCTATATCTTTGTACATATCTATCTATCTATCTATCTATCTATCTATCTATCTATCTATCTCAGTCTCAGTTCATTATCTATCACTGTATCTCTCTCTCTTTCTATCTATATATATATATATATATATATATATATATATATATATATATGCATCTTTTATGGTATTTTGTAGAATGAAAACACTTGAATATATAGATATTCAAATGTTCATGCGCATCTATGTCTGTGTGTCTGTCTGTGTGTACACCGATTTACACACAGAAATAACTCCACTAGGCAAGCAATTAAAAATTCAAAATAAGTTGTACGTCGACATAGACTGACGCCAAATGGCAGTATTTCCATTGAAACTTTTTGTCTTCCCCAAATGTCAAGCATCGGCGCCATTTTGTCTAACACTATAAAAACAAGGATGAGTTTTTCCCAAGTGATCTTCAGGAATGAAAGCAAGTTTGTCTTGTTTAGCGCTCCTAAAAGTGTGTCCAATAAAATCCGATTAAAGACTAGATTATTTCTTTTTGACTCTAAAAGATGATAGGGAAGGTATTGCAATGTGGAGATCTTTATGAATGATGTGCGTCTATGGCTAATTACAAGTAATCATTTATTTTTAGATAATTCTAGGATATTCTATGTTAGGTGTCTAGATCGTTGCTCAACCACCATCTCGATGGAAATATCTTCCAGTACAATATCCTTGAACGTTTACTTAATTTTAATGGTGATATTAGCCGTTTCCTTATAAGGAAACATTCCGCATTCCTTGACGGAATAGCTAGTGCTTTTAGTTGAAATTGATTAAATCTGTCTTTAAGCAATTTTTTTTTTTAGGAAAATCAGTTTCTCAAGTCTACTATCTGTTATCGCATTTCTAGTATTGATTAGGGGTTGCCTTCCTAACCTTTTGTTCGAAGTGGTGCGGAACGTCAGCATCTTGATTGTTCTTTCTTATGATTGTTTGATTCGTTTTTTACGGCTTATCAACCTTTTACGGGTTATTTAAAGCCAGAAAAATATTTTTAGCTTGTAAAACAGTTTTGTTTTGGAAGTAAAAATGAATTAGGGATATAATTTTTATTAATTAGCTCATAGCTGTTTGGAGGGCGATAAGATTTGGATTCAAAATCAGAATTTGATGAAAAAAAAAATGAAATTATCTTGTGGGTACAAAGTGGGGGATTCATTCTATATTACAATCAATATATAAATTGATCCCCCACTTTGAAGCTGCCGTAGTTTCTATACATTTATATATTCCGGAGAATGTAACTAAATCTAAAAGACATGCCTACAATAAATTAAAACGTGGCTATAAACTGGGGGATCAATTTTATATTGCTATCAACATATAGACTGATCCCTCACTTTTTGGCCTTCGTAGTTCCTATACATTTATATTCCGGAGAATGTAAATAAATCTAAAAGACATGCCTACAATAAATTATAATGTGGCTATAAAAAGGGGGATCAATTTTAAATTACTAACAATATATGAACTGATCCCTCACTTTTGGCGTCCGTAGTTTCTATACATTTTTATCCCGGAGAATGTAAATAAATCTAAAAGACATGCCTGTGTAGCTAATCAGTATTTTATTGACTGATTGATTCGTTGTCTACGGTTTATCAACTATTAAAATATCCTCTGACTTTAAATAACCTTTCCTTTAAATTTATTTACATTCTCTGAAATATAAATGCATAGAAACGTCCGTGGCCACAAATTGAGGGATCCGTTTATATATTGTTTGTAACGTAGAATTGATCCCCACTTTATATCCCATTATATATTCTTGTTTGTTTATCAAATTCTGATTGGGTATGAGTTCAACTCTTCTCTCCCAAGCTATGGGTTAATTAGTAAGACGTGTATCAGAGAATCATTATTACCACGCCCCCACCCCTCGCCCGCAAAAAAGAAGAAATTTCTTGTAATCTAAAAATATGTTCTGGCTTTAAATAACCTGCAAAGGGTTGATAAACAGCAGAAAACGAATCCTCCACGCACTTAAAACCTCCTCGTCGCTGACATTTTCTGATCATACGATACTTTTGATTCTACATTGATACAAAGAAGTGTTCGGTCGAAAACAATATTGGAAAATATATACTTCATTTAACTTTGAAAAAAATTAAAAAATGGCTGTATTTATTTTTCGGCGGAATTAGAAAACAAAAACAAAAACAAAAAACAAAAAAACAAAAAACAAAATGGACGGCGTTAAACGGATGAAAAAGAGGCTTCCAATTTCCAATGATTGAGTGCTTTTAATTTTGCATGTAATATGACGTCAGTCTACGAGCGAGAAGAAAGGCGAAAAAGGATTTTTTTTGTTTGGGGGGGGTCGTTTTTTGGGGTATTTTTTTAAAAAATATTTTTCTGACTGTCTTCGTTTGATTTTATTTCTTTTTTTATTTGAATTTCTTTTACATTTTCTTCAAATTCTTTTTTCGTTTTTTTTTTAATGATTTTTCTTTTCTTCCCCCGATTACCATTTTTTTCTTCCTTTTTGGTTAACAGTCTTTTCTTGGCATCTTCTTTGCCCTTTCTTTCTTTACTTGCACATCTTCCACTTCTTCTTCTTCTTCTTCTTCTTCTTCTTCTTCTTCTTCTTCTTCTTCGTCGTCGTCGTCGTCGTCGTCGTTACTTTTTCTTCTTCTCATTATGTTTCGACTATTTCCCTCGTCATCAACATCATCACCGTCATCATCATCATCAACATCATCATCACACTTCTGCTTCTTTTCTTTCATTTTCTCTTTCTCCTTTACCTAGCATTTTCATCTTCTTCCAAATTTTTCTCAACTCAGAACCCGCTTCTTCTCATTATTTCTCTACTTACCTTTCCTCCACCATCATCACAATTATCAACTTATCTTCTTCTTCTTCTTTTTCTTCTTCTTCTTCTTCTTCTTCTTCTTCTTCTTTTTTCGTCTTTTTTTCTTCTTCTTCTCTTTATTCTTCTTCTTCTCGTCTTCAACTTTTCTTCCTCTTCTTCTTCTTCTTCTTCTTCTTTTTCTTCTTCTTCTCTTTATTCTTCTTCTTCTCGTTTTCTCTTTTTCTTCCTCTTCTTTTTTCTTCTTCTTCTTCTTCTTTTCCTTCTTCTTGTTTGTCATCCTCTGCTCTTCCCTTCTTTATCTCTTCCCCACTATGTTTGCCCTTATTCGTTTTTCCCTCCCCTTTGCTTGCTTACTTTTCCATCATCCCATATTGTTCTTACAACTTCTACATCCATTCGCCTCTTTCCTCCACCTTCTCTTCTTCCTTCCTTTCTTTCTTTCTTTCTTTCTTTCTTTCTTTCTTTCTTTCTTTCTTCTTCTTCATTGCTTATTTTGCATCTTTGCCCTTTCCTTCTACTCTACACTATTTGCGAGTCCTTTTTCTTTCTTTTTTTACGCCTTCATCTTAAACTTTAGCCTCGCTTTAGAAACAGAACGGAAGCTAGGAATGTAACCCCGCGAGGTTTACGTGGATTTCAAAATCCTTCGTCATATGCGGTCAGTCTTGTTTGGCAGGCTGAAGGCAACTACGTTTACAGTAAAATGATTTCCGTCATTTTGTCTTCTGGAAGAGACAAAAAAAAAAAAAAATAACAACGACAACAAGCAGTAAAAAATAACAGAAAGGAAAAGACATTCTAACCTTTTGTTGAGCGACTTGTCAAAAGTGACAGCCGGCAAGGGTTGGGAGAATTTTAATGAACGAAAGACATTCAAAGGAAAATAAACATCGGAATGAAAGAAGACTAGAATGGTTCAAAAAACGAAACCTATTTAGAAGTAGTTTATTCAGATTCATATATATCAGAAAACAGACATCTATATATATATATATATATATATATATATATATAATCATATATATAAATATATAAAACCTCATATATATATATATATATATATATATATATATATATATATATATATATATGTATAAAAATCATATATATAAAACCACACATATATATACATATAATCATATATATATATATATATATATATATATATATATATATATATATATATATATATATAAATATATATATATATATATATAACATCATATATAAAACTCATATATATATAACCTCATATATATAAGTATATAAACATATATATATATATATATATATAACTACACACACACATATATATATAAGCTCATATATATATATATAAACTCATATATATATAACATCATATATATATAAACTCATATATATACGTATATAGATATACATATAACCTCCTATATATATAATTCCTCATATATATATGTATATTATATAAATATATCAAACATTATATATATAAACTACATATATAACCTATATATATATAAACTCAAATATATATGTAACATCATATATATATACATGTATATATATATATAACCTCATATATATATATATATCATATATATATATATACATATATATATATAAAACTACATATATATAATCATCATATATATATTAACTCATATATATATATATACATATATAGATCTATATAACCTTATATATATATATATATATATATATATATATATATATATACACACCTATTACACACTATACACAGAGGAAATAATGATAGAAATATTGTTTATTCGTATCAGTCTGACAAGACAATCCTGTGATTTGTTTGATAGTCCTACAAGGGAAAATTACGAATGGAAAAACAATTATCATTCAAATCACCCCCTAAAAGAATATTATTATTACTAGTACTAGTAGTACTAGTAGCAGCAGTAGTAGAAGTAGTAGTAGTATTCTATGTGCCGTGTCCCTTCAGGATATGGGTGATCATAGCTCTCCACCACTTCCTGTTCTTTGTAGATCTAAAGATTTGTCTTTTTGTTATCTCTTCCAGATGGTGTTGTGCCATTCATTTTTTTTATAAAAGTTCGCCCTTTGCTTCAATTTTACGGGCGCATCCCATCGAGACACTGGTTCTCTTACGATTCAACGAAGTTAAGCAACGTCAAGCCTGGTTAGTACCTAGATGGGTAACAACTTAGAAATACAATGAGCAATTATCTTATTCGTGCGGATGCTATAATGCGTAATTGCTAATCAGAGAGCCGAGTTCAATTCCACTTGGGTTCATTTTGTTTTCTTACGCGCAAATAGCATTCTCCTCCCAGCTATGGGTTAAATAGTAAGACTTGTGTCATTAAATTATTATTATCTCAAAATTTAAAAAAAAAAATCTTATAAGCCAAAATTATTTTCTGGTTTTAAACAAAATGAAATCCGTAAAAATAAATCAGTTAATGAATTTTCTTCTTCTCTGAAACGTGTTCATTTCGTTGGAGATCATGGCTCTCCACAACTTTCTATCTTTTGTAACTTTAAAATTTGTCTTTTCTTTATCTCTATTGATCCCTGTTGCGTCAATAATTTATGCAAACTCATTCTTATTCTTCTATGGTGATCATTCAAGGCGTATACGATTATGGCCCTCCCAAACATTCTATCTTTTATATCTCTAAAATTTGCCTTTTCTTTATCTTTACTAATCCTTGTTGTGCCAACAATTGATACAAACTCATAGTTCTTCTTGTATGGTGATCATTCAGGACGTATACGATCATGGCCCTCGACAACTTTCAATCCTTTTGTAAGTCTGAGTAAGTTATGTCCTTTCGTCAACTCTACCAATCCTTGTTAGGCCATCCATTTACACAAGCTGTTTCGTGATGAAAACATCCGCTTTTTGCCATGATACTTGTGGTTGAAAGGCAGACATGGACGATTTGTTCGGGTTTGTTCGGGAGACAACCTTGATGATACCGGCCTGGAGAATTGACCCCGAAGTTGATTGAAAGCCTTACATCGAGCTGACCCGAGCCTTGTGCGTGAAATTGTGCAGCCGGAACTATTCCGGAGCCGTCTATGTTTATGCTAGCACAAACTCGTAAGTCATCGTGACCGAGGGTTTGGGCGTTCAAACCGTTCAAGCGCGCTCTCTCTCCCACAAAACAGCAAGATCCGTAGATAGAGAGACAGATAGATAGATAGATAGATAGATAGATAGATAGATAGATAGATAGATATGAATAGAGACTAGGATAGATAGATAGATAGATAGATAGATAGATATGAATAGAGACTAGGATAGATAGATAGATAGATAGATAGATAGATAGATAGAATGATTGAGAGACTTCTTCTCTGTCGCCATGAATTCGATATTATTAAATTGGACGAGTTTTATGACATGAAGCTTTGTTACAATATTTTTTATTCTAGTTTGTTGATTCATATTAAATTAATGTCGTTTTTTTTATATTCTCAAACAAGTAATACATTATACGGCAACATAATTAACTTTCCATGACATTTGCTGGTTCTGTTGGGTAATTCGACGTGGTGTAGTGATCCTCACAGGGTGCATTGTACCGCATCAAATCTACGTTTAAAAAAAAATCTTTTCAAGGCATTTCGACGTGATGCAAGGGTTACTGAGCTTTTCTTGCAAGATCAATTATGATTGCTCACAATTACGATTGGTTCCTCGCTGAGTGCTCTATACATTCGGCCTTGTGCCAAATCTAAGCTTAGAAGATTATCTGAGGAGATTTGACGCGTTGTAATGGTTAGCAAAGGATAGCGGCTCGGATTGATGAATCGTAGAGCCGAGTTCGAATTCCGGTCGAATCCATTATATTCATTTACGTGCTAATACCCTTGGGAAAGGTGTGAATCCTCCTCTTCCCACCAGCTATGGGTAAATAGCAGGACACACCAGGTTCTATAGCCTTGGATAGTAACTGGTCTACTGAAGAAAGAAGTTGCAACCTACTACGGGAAAAAATCTAGAGTGAGATTTACGAGTGAGTAGTGAGTTCGATACCCACAAGGGGCTCTATATATTCGGCCTTGTGCCACGACTACGCTACGCGTAGAAGGTTATTTTAGCGCACTTTGACTTAGTCTCATCATTTGATATACTTGGCTGGGAGCCTCTATGCGTTTAACTTGCACAAATTTGGATTTAAACAATCTAAGAATCTGATTCTACAATATATATATATATATATATATATATATATATATACATGTGTGTGTGTGTACAAAATATATATAACACCACTGTTCACTATAGCATCCAATAAAAAGACAGACTGAAAACCATAAAAGATATTATTATTGAAATTAACCAACCAACGTTAAAGAAGACCTTGAGCTCTCCACCCCTCCGTCTTTTCTTTATAAGTTGTTTTTGTTCTTCTACAAAGTTTAAAGTACTGAGAAATATTTTGTTATATATAAGAAGCTAAATAATTTTTTTACGAAAAGCTGTTTTTAATTTGACAAAAAACACAGAAAACAAAATAAAAGAAGACAAAGAAAGAATACATTGCGAGTACAACTAAAATCGAGCCAATAAATATATACTCCCTCCGAAAACACCTCACTCTCTCTCTCTCTCTCTCTCTCTCTCTCTCTCTCTCTCTATCTATCTATCTATCTCTTCCTCTCTATCTCTTCCTCTCTCTCTATCTCACACTTCCTCTCTATCTCTCTATCTCTTCTTCTTTATCTCTTCCTCTCTCTTCCTCTCTCTCTTCCTCTCTATCTCTCTTTCTCTTTTTGTCTATCTCTTCCTCTCTCTCTCTCTTCCTCTCTCTCTTCCTCTCTCTATCTCTTTATCTCTCTCTGTCTCTATCTCTTCCTCTCTCTCTCTTCCTATCTCTCTCTTCCTCTCTCTCTCTTCCTCTCTCTATCTCTCTTTCTTTCTCTATCTCTCCTCCTCTCTCTATCTCTTCCACTCTATCTCTTCCTCTCTCTCTCTCTTCCTCTCTATTTCTTCCTCTCTCTTTATCTCTTCCTCTCTATCTCTTCCTCTCCATCTCTTCCTCTCTCTCTCTTCCTCTGTATCTTTTCTTCTATATCTCTTCCTCTCTTGCTATCTAGCTCTCTTTATCTCTTCCTCTCTCTCTCTCTTCCTCTCTATCTCTTCCTCTTTCTCTTTCTCTTCCTCTCTATTTCTTCCTCTATCTCTCTCTCTTCCTCTCTATCTCTTCCTCTCTCTCTCTATCTCTCTCTTCCTCTCTCTCTCTCTATCTCTTCCTCTCTATCTCTCTTCTTCTCTATCTCTTTCTCTCTCTCTTCCTCTCTATCTCTCTCTCTCTCTCTCTCTCTCTCTCTCTTCTCTCTCTTTCTCTCTATCTCTCTATTTCTTCCCCTCTCTCTCTCCCCCTCCCTCACTTTCCCTCCATTGTCATTCATAATTGCAATTTCATATTCAAGTCTTTCAAACCATGTCGTCTCTTTCGGTGAGCAATTGCTAAAGTTACCGGAACTTACGTGAGGTATGCCGGGATATGGTGTCACCGGCTGTCAAGTCCGTTCCTGTAATTATGTCACGTGATAGAGATGCTAATGCCCTTGTAGTGGACGCTTTTAGGCGCCCAGCATTCGACTAAAACAATTTTCTTCATTCTTCAAGTCTTGAAAGTAATTGGTAATTTACTTGGATTATTCTTGTATGGTTCTTTGGACTCTAAAGCAGTACAAGTAGTAGACATGGGAAAAATTAAAAGTTCTACAAAGTCAGAAACTGCGCGCATATATATATATATATTAAGCCAGCAGACCCTCTCTAATGAAGTGATGGTGTTTTTTTTTGTTTTTGTTTTTTTATTGCGTGCGGCTGAGTCTGAGAGATTTAGACGAAAATTTTGTATAATTCGGAAGAGTATGTAAGGAATGTTTCACAACTTTACTAACTTAAACGTTTGGAGATTATTCTTGACCCATTTTTAAGACACTGATTCATTTATGGGATGATTACCCAGAAGGTTTTTGACCAGTTCTTACGTGGAACGAAAAGAAGCAACCGGCAAAATTTACTCTTTATGATTAAAAGCTAAGTTTTTTTTTTCCGTTTCAATGCCTTAAGATTTAATTTTAAATGGTGAAAATAATTCTTTGAAAGTTATGTAAAAACATTCTTGATGATATCGTGTAGCATTTCATTAAGTATGTTAAATTTTTAAATCATTCACTGCAATACCTAATTTTAAAATTAAATCAAAAGTATTTAGAATCAAATTTCATGCATTAATATTGGTGTTATTTTAAAATAGAAAGATTGAATTTTTATCTTAAATGACCATTTGGGTAATTAAAACAGTTTAACTAAAAACAATATTAATTTAATTTAGTCAAAACTACGAATTTTCACTTTTCCAGTCATCAATCAACGCCATTTTCTGACACCTGTCGTCAAGCGATAAGAAAATTAAACATTTCTAAAAACATTAAAATAAAAATGTCTACGTCTCATAAAAACAGAAAGTGTTAATTTGATGAATTGTGAGCAAGATTAAACAAAAATTACTTACTCTTCTTTCTTAAAAAGCAATGAAAAACAACTTTTTACGAGGTTGGGGGGTTCTCATTTTCCTACGCAGCTGTTGAAGTAGCAAGTAGCGCCTCCTTTTTCCTCTCCACCTTGGTGATTAGCCTGCATAATGGACTTCATACTCTAGTTCCCAATTTACGCTCCGACATTTTCAGACATACTGGGTTGTATATTAATATTAATTCATGTTTTTTTTGTTTTATTATTTTAATTTCAATTATTAAACAAGGGCAAACGAAAGGGTACCAATATAATCAGTACGATAAACATTTATTAAATATTAATTATTAATAATATGACAGAAATGAAGCACGGAAAGAAAGATTTTAAGTTCGGAATTTTCGGACACGCCTGTGTCCTTCTTCAACGAACTGAGGACTAAACAGAGAAATGGGAATTACTCACCGACAGATGTTTTTGTAGACAGTGTTTTCTGGTGGAAATTCTATTATTAGCAAAAACCAGATCTCTTTCTGATTCCTCGCTGTGCGAAACCTTTTATGAAAATAAAATAAAATTTAAAATTTTGCTCAGTGTAAAAGCGTTAGGCCGATCGATTATTATTACATGGGCAAGTGGGGCAGAAGTCTCACGTGTAGCCAGTGTAGCCGAAAATTGTTCGACCAAGTTGTCAATTTCAGAAGACGGGCTGACGAGACAAAAGAGAGGAGGAAAATGGATTATATAGTAATAATATTTATGTTGGTCACACCACGAACTCGCTTTCACGACGCTTGACTCTACATTTGAATGATAACTCTAAGATTTTTAGGCATTTAAAACAACATGCCTGGCCACATACACAATTCCGGAAAATCCTCGTTGAAAACACAACTATACTTAAACATGAAAACAATAAACAAAAACTAAAAATTATTGAAGCTATTGTCGGAGTTAACTCCTCCTTTAGTACATTAACCCTTTCACCAGGGGTCGCTCTTCGCTGCTATAAATAGCCGCGGACCTTTCGCCTCTATCTCTCTTTTTTCCTTCAGGCCTGTGCGCCGACACCTTGAGGTAAATCTCTCCTTTTCATTAGGCTTTCAGCTATCAACCTCGAAATGTAGGCGCTAACAAGGGATAGCGTGGAAACACGCTAAGCACAATACACACGCACGCACATACAGAATATTCACACACGCACGCACATACAGAATATTCACATACACTTCATCTTACGTACTGTTTCCATGTTTTGTAACTTGTTATTAATATATATTTGTATATACATATATTATCGGTCTTGTGTTTTGTTTGCTTTTCTTTGCCTTCTTCTTTGGACTTAATCAAAGTCCAACCTTTTTATGTAGTTGGGCCCGGCGAGCAGAAGAATCTGAACCTTACATGCATTTCTTCTACCTCTGACTTCACAACATAACAGCCACGGCCCTCTACACTATATACATAAAACAGTTGAAACCTAACCTGAACAAAATAAACTATGAAATCTCCACAAATCTTTTTAAATGCCTGTAATTTATAACAGAAGCCATTGGTTTATACCAACGGCTTCACATACTTAATACATTTCGTTTTCAAACTCGTGTGTTCCTGTGTGACGTCATGAGCTGCGGTGCGATTTTCTCTTCTAGCGTCTCGTATGCTTGGAAATCTTCCATGTAAACATAAACAGGCAATTATTGTTTTGTCCGTGTATTGGTTAATATATTGTAATGTAATTGGCATCTTCGATAATGGCTTGTGTAAGCCGAAAGCTTAGATTGAATTAAAAATATGGATCAATATTGTGATTTTCTTTCTTCATTTAATGATAATGTTATTAAGCTTATCAGACGTTACGAAAAGAATTTACATAAAATAAATAGACAACACTTGTCTATATTATTTAATGAAACATGTATCAATGAAAAAGTGCTGCCTAAAAACACACAGTTTAAATATATATATTGATACACTACCGCAGATATAGAAAAATCCTCCGAACATAAACAGAAATTAACTCATTTTTTTGTACACTGACCGGCCCCAATAATTTGAATTGTTGTATTCATATATATTAGTCAATCAGCGGCGTTATATTTCTTTGAATTTGCAAATGACTAAAATCTGTTGTTAGGTACAAGAATTTTGAGGATGACTTCAGAATATGATCAAAAACATTTTCCCTCCTTAAAATGGATATTTCAAGATTGGTAAAATATTTATTAACCAATAAACTTGAGATTAATAAATCTAATTTCTGATTTGTTCTTGAGCCGATATTTCGTTATATAAACCATCAATTTTTATTTTGCATTGACACTTAATTAATTACTCACGTTTTTCTATGATTTATTCAAGAATATAATCTTACAGAAAATGCTTAGCGATACTGACACATAAAAATACATACAGACTATGTCTGTTTACGAACATCAACAGTAGCAAGCTAGTTTCCCTGTGTATTTTATTTTATATCTATCTCACGCACGGTGAACACGAGACCTGGCTTCTTTAATATTTCCCCTTTTCTAGCAAGATTAATGCTCGACAAACGTACATATAAGTTTTAGATCAAAATAAAATTCTTTTCGTTTTTCATTCAAAATACTCAAATTTTAGGAATACGTTTTCACAACATCGCCCACGTGACGACAACGTGATCATATTTAAACGGAACGCTGATCTTATAAAAGATTTCAGTTATCTGTTTGGATTGGTATTGCTTTTATGTCCATCGTCTTTTTCATGTTGAATTGTATATGGTCTATGTTAATTATGTTTTATGAATATGTCCTGAAGATGGTCTATTAGACCGAAACGTCCGACGTTGACATTAAACATGAAAACAGCATAATCGCATATTAGGATTTTTGTTCGTTTTTTCAGTATATTTTTCTTTATATATATATATATATATATATATATATATATATATATACACACTTTATACGTAATTTTTAACAGATACAATTTATTTAAGTAAATGTCCTCTTTTTTTAAAAAAATTAAACAGTATTAATTGCATGAATGTTTGAGAAATTTCGTAGAAATATGCGTTCTCCAACAGGAATCGAATCTGTGTCCCAAACGGAACCGTCAATTGATCTGACGTGCTATACCAATCAGCTCCAGAAAAGCGTCTGGTTAGCAAATTTCAAATTAGCGCTTATAAACAACAAATCTTCGACGATTTTTCTCGAACGATCATATCTACTCACGAAACGTACCTTAACGCAAACATTGATAACATATAATGAAATGGATTAAGTCCGACAATTATTTAATATATTTTCTGCTTATACGTTATTTTAATAGATAAATAAATAATATAAATAGAAAATATATTAAATAATTCTCGGATTTAATCCATTTCATAATACATATATATGGTTACGTTCAATGATAAAATTTCTTTGATTCATTGAAAATTGATGAAAAATGCAGAATCTTTACTGAGCTAAAAATAGAAATAGGGAAGGTTAGACAAATAATAATAATAATAATAATAATAATAATAATAATAATATGTGTGAGGTCGTAACTGAAAGGGTTAAAAGTCATTCTCGAAAGTCCAACATTATAAAATACAGGGACTGTAAATAAAAAAGGATCAAGATTCTCGAACCTAGTAAATATAATGAATATTATGAAATGGACAAAGTCCGACAATTATTTTTTAAAACATTTTTATATTTATACGTTCTTTTTTATAGATACAAATATTTAAGTAAATGCTCTGTTTACAATAAACAGTATTAACGACATTTACCGGCCTGAATGTCCGAGAAATTTTCATAGAAAATATGCGTCCTCCTACAGGAATCGATCCTATATCCTATACGGAACCGTCATATAGCCCGACGTTCGTTTACCGATTAAGCCACGGAGGAGCGTTTCGTTTAGCAAGGTCGATTTTAATGTTTTTAAACTACAGTTCTCCATGATTTTCTCTCAAATATTTATATCTGCTCGATGCGTATCCAAATGTAAACAAATAACGTCACACATTATGAAATAAACAAAGTCCGACAATTATTTTAAGACATTTTTTATGTTTATACGTTTTTTTATGGATACAATTATTTAAGTAAATGCTCTGTTTATAATAAAGAGTGTTAAACAACATTTACCGGCCTGAATGCCCGAGAAATTTTCATAGAAAATATTCGTCCTCCGACAGGAATCGAACCTGCATCCTATACGGAACCGTCACATAGCCTGGCGTGCTTTTACCGATTGGGCCACAGAGTAGCGTTTCGGTTATTGTTGTAGAGTAGTTTCACAATGGAGGCTTGTATTTCACTAAGTCGGCCCTAAAATAGGTTCGACGTACAAAACGTTAGGAACTTGATATAATAGTTAATGACGCAGCAATCTAGTTGTGGTGGCTGATACTTTTAGTATCCGACCAACGGTCGTCCGACATTGACTTACTGACCAACTCCGCGACTGACTCGTTACTACTACTACTACTACTACTACTTATTATAGGTGGTAGAGTCTATTAACTATAGAATAGGTGTATTCCACTATAACAGTTATCAAGATCGATTTTAATGTTTTTAAACAACAATTCTCCGTGATTTTCTCTCATACATTTATATCTGCTCGATGCGTATCCAAATGTAAACAATATCGAATACAGTTTCGATTCCTGTCGTAAATTGTGTGTTTATAAAACAGTAATTTGGACTTTGCTAATCAGACGCTTCACAGCTAAATGGCATTGCACCTCAGATCAAATGACGGTTTCCGTACAGGAATATAGGTCCGATTCCTGTCGGGGAACGCATATTTTCTACGAAATTTCTCGAACATTCAGGCTGGTAAATGTAATTAATCATGTTTAATAAAAAAAAAGTGTATTTACTTAAATAAATTTTATCTGGTAAAAATAACATTTACATATATGTATGATTTTAGTTAATTTCTTAAGTTTTTGGTTGTATTTCAGACCCCTAAAATGGAGTATCGAGTAAACAAAACTGCTCATTTTCGACGCTTTTTGCTTTTTGCATATAATCGAGGAGTTAACACCGCCAAAGCAAATCGTGAGGTTTGTGCCATGTATGGAGATGGCGCATTGCCTCAAAGTACCGGCCAATGTTGGTTTTCGCGCTTCAAAAAAGCTGAAGGAGGGGAAGTACCCCTGTCCACAGGTTGAGTTTGATGAGGAGCGATTAGATCAGTCTCTTCACAAAAATCCACGTCAGACGACCAGAGAATTGGCGGAACAGATGAATTGCGATCACAAACCTGTTGTAAATCACCTTCATTCAATGGTGACGGTTCAAAGACTTGGTTCATGGATGCATCACGCGTTGAATTACCACAAGAATCAGCGCTCAACAATTGTGGCTCGGCATCGGTCATTCAACATACGGTCATTATCGTATTGTCACTGGCGATGAAAAATGGTGTCTTTACATCAATATGAAGCAGCATAAAAAATGGCTCAGCTCCAATAAGCAAGCGACACCTCGAGTAAAACAAGACTTTCATCCTGGAAAGACCATGTTGTGTGTATGGTGGGACTGGGAAGACGATTCATTATGAATTACTCGAGCGAAACCAAACGATAAATGCCGGGCTCTGTGTTCAACAACTGCACCGTCTTTGTGAAGCAATTCACCAAAAAAGACCGAATCGGCGACAGAGTGTTCTTCAGCACAACAACGCCCGTTCTCACATCGCCAATATGACCAAAACCGTTATTCAAGAATTTGGATCGGAAGTTTTGCTTCATTCGGATTTGATTCATATTTTGATTCGGATTTTGATTCAGATTTTGATTCGAATTTTGATTCGGATTTTGATTCGAATTTTGATTCGTATTTTGATTCATATTTTTATTCGGATTTTAATTCAGATTTTGATTCGGATTTTCATTCAGATTTTGATTCGGATTTGAATCATATTTTGATTCGGATTTTGATTCGAATTTTCATTCAGATTTTGATTCGGATTTTGATTCATATTTTTATTCGGATTTTCATTCGGATTTTTCTTCAGATTTTGTTTCGGATTCCGATTCGGATTTTGATTCAGATTTTGATTCGAATTTTCATTCATATTTTCATTAGAATTTTCATTCGGATCTTTATTGATTTTTTGATTTTGATTCGAATCATATTTTGATTCCGATTTTGATTCATATTTTCATTCGGATTTTCATTCGGATTTTCATTCGGATTTTGATTCAGACTTTCATTCGGATTTTGATTCATTTTTCTGTTCGGATTTTGATTTAGATTTTCATTCGGATTTAGATTCGGTTTTTCATTCAGATTTTGATTCAGCTTTTCATTCGGATTTAAATTATATTTTGATTCGGATTTTGTTTTGGATTATCATTCGGATTTTGATTTATAGTTTGATTCTGATTTTGATTCATATTTTGAATTGGATTTTTATTCAGATTATGATTCGGATTTTCAAACGGATTTTGATTCAGATTATGATTCGGATTTTGATTCGGATTTTCATTCATATTATTATTCGGATTTTGATTCGGATTTTTACTCAGATTTTGATTCGGATTTGAATCATATGTTGATTCGGATTGTCATTCGGATTTTGATTCAGATTTTCTTTCAGATTTTCATTCAGATTTTGATTCGGACTT
Organism: Acanthosepion pharaonis; assembly: GCA_903632075.3. NCBI lineage: Eukaryota > Metazoa > Mollusca > Cephalopoda > Sepiida > Sepiidae > Acanthosepion > Acanthosepion pharaonis. Next base: position 244,376 of record CAHIKZ030001007.1, on the reverse strand, counting down.
TGATTCGGATTTTGATTCAGATTTTCATTGATTTTCTTTCGGATTTTGATTTAGGTTTTGATTCGGTTTTGAATCATATTTTGATTCGGATTTTGATTCAGATCTTGATTCGGATTTGAATCATATTTTGATTCGGATTTTCATTAGGATCTTCATTCATATTTTAAATCGGATTCTCATTTGGATTTTGATTCAAATTTTGATTCGGATTTTGATTCATATTTTGATTCAGATTTTGATTCGGATTTTCATTTTCCTTTACGACCGACAGTACAAAGAACACTGATTCCATTCTTGGGTTTTTTATTCTTCGCAATTTTATTTTTCACCTCGAGCAAGGCAGTAATAACACTTGTAGGCGGTGGGTTACAGGTAGTGTAAATGAAAAAGATTCAGAAGAGGGTGGATTGAAGAAAGGGCTAAAAAGAACAAGGATCAAGAAGACAGAAAATGTCGATTGATGTTGCATTTAAATTTTTGAAGATTGTAGTTATAAGGTAAGCAAGTAAACGGAAGAGAATTTCACAGGCTGAAAAGAAACTGTTGGAATAGAAGTGACGTCTGCATTTAGCTAATTCAACAGTAAACGAGTGGGACTTGGATACCAATCTAATAGCATGTTTAAATTCATTCAGTCGGAGCATCAAGGAAAAAATCGGGTCAGAGCAATTGCCATGAAAATGTTTGTAGAAATGACAGAGAGAATCCACGTCATGTTGGTGAGAAAATGACTGAAGTTTGAGAAGCCAAGACAGGATCGATGAGATAATAGTTGCTTCTTTGGATTTTGTCAAGAACCTCGAGATGAATAGCAGAAACACCAGACCAGATACGGCAGCAGTATCCAATGCATGCGCGAATTGTAGAGTTGTAAATATACGAGATGGATAAGAAAAGCTTTCTGGAACGAAACCCGTCCTGCGTAAGACGATAAACTACACCCCCTCCCTGGGTATGACGCTAAACTACCTGAAATAGCAGAACCTTTGACCGGAATTTTTGAGGAGCGTGGAACTACAGTTGATGGTGTCCCTAGATTCACCATGACTCTTCTCAGGGCCACAGCTATGGGAAAATAGTTACCCAACTTCAAAAGGGGTCAAAACTCTATGAAACTATAAAAAATAGTTTTTAATAACATCAGTACTTTTTTTTTTAATATTTTTAGCAGCAATATATTTTTGGGGAAAAAAAAATTATCACAAGCAATCCATTTTTGAAAAAAAAATTACCAGCAATAAAAATCTTGTCGGCATTAAGTAACCCATTGAGGTTGATATACCGTAAAACAAACCAAACCACACCGAAATACAAAGCATGAGGGGTTTGTCTTTTTTTTTCTGTGGCAATCCGAAAAGCGACGAATTCAGTTCAAGAAGAAATTAATTCTCTGTGAGTATAGTCTATTAGCAGCAAATAAAACACACGACTGCAAATGAAACATTGACTTAACCGAATCCCTGTTAGCTATGCTTTAAATAAAAACAATACCTTTTTTTTCTATAAAATACTTCTACTCAAATATCCTGAAACACATAAGCAGAAAAGTTAATTTTCTTTCTAAAGTGCATTAACGTTAGCTGTTGTTTGAGAACGGCTTCTTTCACTTTTCTTTCAACACGCATGCGTCATTTCCGTTTTGGTCATAAACCTGATCACCGCCGTGTAAAATGGCGTCTCGCCTCATTACGAGACCTCGTTGACGATCTGTTTACGTATATGAGCCTCTATATCATTGTACAACAACCGAAATGGACAATGTCAACGAACACTGGCGACAGATCGACACATATCTTATTCAATTCTCTCTGAAGAGGATTTGATCAGCCTCGAAAATTAGATAATTTGTTAAAATGGACAAGAAAGCTATCATGGACATAAGAAGCTGGCCAGAGTGATTTGGCCGGAATGAGACTTTTAGAGTAGGCGCTCCGTTTATCTAGTTTTAGTCAACCATTCAAACTCTCTTGTAATACACAGGAACAAAACTGGACATCAGTTTAATTTTACAAATGCCACCCTAATTTAAAAAAAAATAAAAGAACATAATTCTTTACGAAGAAAGTACTTCGGGGTGGGGGGTACAAATAACAATATTAGCATCACTTCAAAACCTTTATCTAACATCACCAACCTTTTTTAAAATCAATTCTTAAAGAATCAAACGTCTGTTCATCTAAAATAAACAGTAAGTACGTAAAAAAAAACTATCCCAAAACAAACATAATGTATACTAAATATAGACGCACTTACGGATATAGCGTCCTGGGCATGACGATAAACTACATCCGCGTCCAGGGTAAGACGATAAACTACATCCAACAGCAAGGCCTCTGATCAGAAAAGCTTTCTGGAACGACAAAGCAACCCAAACGCAAAGCCATACTGGGTATGGCGATAAACTACCCGAACCAGAAGAACCCTTGACCAGAAGGCCTTGAGGAGCTTGGAACTACCTCTTAATCGCTGGTGTTCCCAGGTCCACCCTGACCTGGGGTGGTAGCACCTGTTATAGTCCCAGCTATGGGCAAATAGTTAACTCCGAAACTGGGGTAAAAAGCATTATAAAAGTGTAAAAATAGGTTTTAATACCAGAAATACTTTGTAAAAAATTAATACCAGAAAGAAATTTTTGAAGGAAAAACAAATATTACCAGCAATACGTTTTTGAAAAAATAATATTACCAGCTATAAGTTTTTGAAAAAATAATATTACCAGCTTTTATGAGGAAAAAAATATTAACATCAATAGATTTTTGACAAAACAAAAATATTACCAGACAAAAAAAAAAGAAAAAAAAAGTTGTCGGCATTAAATGAACCATTGAGCGAAACATGTTAGATTGATAAACGTTTCCTATTTGTTCTTTATCTTATCATTCTGTCGGATTCCCATCCATAATTGATTTCAAATCATACTATATGTAGTCATTCTGGGGTGATCACTTTATTACTTAATGACAATAGGAAACCGATCCCCCACTTTAGGTACAGTAGACTCTTATATTTAGACTAAATATCTCATTCTCTGATGAAGCTTTAATAAAAGCGAAACATGTTAGATTGATAAACGTTTCCTATTTGTTCTTTATCTTATCATTCTGTCGGATTCCCATCCATAATTGATTTCAAATCATACTATATGTAGTCATTCTGGGGTGATCACTTTGACAATTAAATTTAGACAATAGGAAACCGATCCCCCATTCTTTAGGATTTCAAATCAGTAGACTCTTATATTTAGACTAAATATCTCATTCTCTGATGAAGCTTTAATAAAAGCGAAACATGTTAGATTGATAAACGTTTCCTATTTGTTCTTTATCTTATCATTCTGTCGGATTCCCATCCATAATTGATTTCAAATCATACTATATGTAGTCATTCTGGGGTGATCACTTTTATTACTTAATGACAATAGGAAACCGATCCCCCTCTTTAGGTAAGTAGACCTTATCCCTAAATATCTTTGATGAAGTTTAATAAAAAGCAAACATGTTAGATTGATAAACGTTTCCTATTTGTTCTTTATCTTATCATTCTGTCGGATTTCCATAATTGATTTCAAATCATACTATATGTAGTCATTCTCATTTATTACTTAATGACAATAGGAAACCGATCCCCTTTTAGGTATAAACTCTTATATTTAGACTAAATATCTCATTCTCTGATGAAGCTTTAATAAAAGAAACATGTTAGATTGATAAACGTTTCCTATTTGTTCTTTATCTTATCATTCTGTCGGATTCCCATCCATAATTGATTTCAAATCATACTATATGTAGTCATTCTGGGGTGATCACTTTATTACTTAATGACAATAGGAAACCTCTTATATTTAGATCCCTCTGATGAAGGTTTAATAAAAGCGAAACATGTTAGATTGATAAACTTTCGGATTTCCCATAATTGATTTCAAATCATACTATATGGTTCTGGGTGATCCTTTACAATGTAGACTCTTATATTTAGACTAAATATCTCATTCTCTGATGAAGCTTTAATAAAAAGCGAAACATGTTAGATTGATAAACGTTTCCTATTTGTTCTTTATCTTATCATTCTGTCGGATTCCCATCCATAATTGATTTCAAATCATACTATATGTAGTCATTCTGGGGTGATCACTTTATTACTTAATGACAATAGGAAACCGATCCCCCATAATTGATTTCTCTTTAGGTACAGTAGACTCTTATATTTAGACTAAATATCTCATTCTCTGATGAAGGTTTAATAAAAGCGAAACATGTTAGATTGATAAACGTTTTCCTATTTGTTCTTTATCTTATCATTCTGTCGGATTCCCATCCATAATTGATTTCAAATCATACTATATGTAGTCATTCTGGGGTGATCACTTTATTACTTAATGACAATAGGAAACCGATCCCCCACTTTAGGTACAGTAGACTCTTATATTTAGACTAAATATCTCATTCTCTGATGAAGCTTTAATAAAAGCGAAACATCTAGATTGATAAACGTTTATTTGTTCTTTATCTTATCTCTGTCGGATTCCCATCCATAATTGATTTCAAATCATACTATATGTAATTCTGGGGTTTTTAATAAAAATAGAAACCGAAACAGTAGACTTTATATTTAGATAAACTCATTCCTATTTTAATAAAAGCTTTATCTTATCATTTGTTCTTTATCGGATTTCCATTCCATCCAATTGATTTCAAATCATACTATATGTAGTCATTCTGGGGATCACTTTATTACTTAAATGACAATAGGAAACCGATCACTTTTATTAGACTTAATGACAATAGGAAAACCGATCCCCCTCTTTAGGTTTCAAATCAGTAGACTCTTATATTTAGACTAAATATCTCATTCTCTCATGAAAGCTTTAATAAAAGCGAAACATGTTAGATTGATAAACGTTTCCTATTTGTTCTTTATCTTATCATTCTGTCGGATTCCCATCCATAATTGATTTCAAATCATACTATATGTAGTCATTCTGGGGTGATCACTTTATTACTTAATGACAATAGGAAACCGATCCCCCTCTTTAGGTACAGTAGACTCTTATATTTAGACTAAATATCTCATTCTCTGATGAAGGTTTAATAAAAGCGAAACATGTTAGATTGATAAACGTTTCCTATTTGTTCTTTATCTTATCATTCTGTCGGATTCCCATCCATAATTGATTTCAAATCATACTATATGTAGTCATTCTGGGGTGATCACTTTATTACTTAATGACAATAGGAAACCGATCCCCCCCACTTTAGGTACAGTAGACTCTTATATTTAGACTAAATATCTCATTCTCTGATGAAGGTTTAATAAAAGCGAAACATGTTAGATTGATAAACGTTTCTCCTATTTGTTCTTTATCTTATCATTCTGTCGGATTCCCATCCATAATTGATTTCAAATCATACTATATGTAGTCATTCTGGGGTGATCACTTTATTACTTAATGACAATAGGAAACCGATCCCCCTCTTTAGGTACAGTAGACTCTTATATTTAGACTAAATATCTCATTCTCTGATGAAGGTTTAATAAAAGCGAAACATGTTAGATTGATAAACGTTTCCTATTTGTTCTTTATCTTATCATTCTGTCGGATTCCCATCCATAATTGATTTCAAATCATACTATATGTAGTCATTCTGGGGTGATCACTTTTATTACTTAATGACAATAGGAAACCGATCCCCCTTTTAGGTACAGTAGACTCTTATATTTAGACTAAATATCTCATTCTCTGATGAAGGTTTAAAAAAGCGAAACATGTTAGATTGATAAACGTTTCCTATTTGTTCTTTATCTTATCATTCTGTCGGATTCCCATCCATAATTGATTTCAAATCATACTATATGTAGTCATTCTGGGGTGATCACTTTATTACTTAATGACAATAGGAAACCGATCCCCCACTTTAGGTACAGTAGACTCTTATATTTAGACTAAATATCTCATTCTCTGATGAAGGTTTAATAAAAGCGAAACATGTTAGATTGATAAACGTTTCCTATTTGTTCTTTATCTTATCATTCTGTCGGATTCCATAATTGATTTCAAATCATACTATATGTTCATTCTGGGGTACAGTAGACTCTTATATTTAGACTTTCTCATTACTTAATGACAATAGGAAACTGATTCTTTAGGTACATCTCTTATATTTAGACTAAATATCTCATTCTCTGATGAAGGTTTAATAAAAAGGTTAGATTGATAAACGTTTCCTATTTGTTCTTTATCTTATCATTCTGTCGGATTCCCATCCATAATTGATTTCAAATCATACTATATGTAGTCATTCTGGGGTGATCACTTTATTACTTAATGACAATAGAAACCGATCCCCCCTTTTTAGGTACAGTAGACTCTTATATTTAGACTAAATATCTCATTCTCTGATGAAGGTTTAATAAAAAGCGAAACATGTTAGATTGATAAACGTTTCCTATTTGTTCTTTATCTTATCATTCTGTCGGATTCCCATCCATAATTGATTTCAAATCATACTATATGTAGTCATTCTAAATTTATTACTTAATGACAATAGGAAACCGATCCCCACTTTAGGTACAGTAGACTCTTATATTTAGACTAAATATCTCATTCTCTGATGAAGCTTTAATAAAAGCGAAACATGTTAGATTGATAAACGTTTCCTATTTGTTCTTTATCTTATCATTCTGTCGGATTCCCATCCATAATTGATTTCAAATCATACTATATGTAGTCATTCTGGGGTGATCACTTTATTACTTAATGACAATAGGAAACCGATCCCCCACTTTAGGTACAGTAGACTCTTATATTTAGACTAAATATCTCATTCTCTGATGAAGGTTTAATAAAAGCGAAACATGTTAGATTGATAAACGTTTCCTATTTGTTCTTTATCTTATCATTCTGTCGGATTCCCATCCATAATTGATTTCAAATCATACTATATGTAGTCATTCTGGGGTGATCACTTTATTACTTAATGACAATAGGAAACCGATCCCCACTTTAGGTACAGTAGACTCTTATATTTAGACTAAATATCTCATTCTCTTATGAAGGTTTAATAAAAGCGAAACATGTTAGATTGATAAACGTTTCCTATTTGTTCTTTATCTTATCATTCTGTCGGATTCCCATCCATAATTGATTTCAAATCATATACTATATGTAGTCATTCTGGGGTGATCACTTTATTACTTAATGACAATAGGAAACCGATCCCCACTTTAGGTACAGTAGACTCTTATATTTAGACTAAATATCTCATTCTCTGATGAAGGTTTAATAAAAGCGAAACATGTTAGATTGATAAACGTTTCCTATTTGTTCTTTATCTTATCATTCTGTCGGATTCCCATCCATAATTGATTTCAAATCATACTATATGTAGTCATTCTGGGGTGATCACTTTATTACTTAATGACAATAGGAAACCGATCCCCCTCTTTAGGTACAGTAGACTCTTATATTTAGACTAAATATCTCATTCTCTGATGAAGCTTTAATAAAAGCGAAACATGTTAGATTGATAAACGTTTCCTATTTGTTCTTTATCTTATCATTCTGTCGGATTCCCATCCATAATTGATTTCAAATCATATTATATGTAGTCATTCTGGGGTGATCACTTTATTACTTAATGACAATAGGAAACCGATCCCCCACTTTAGGTACAGTAGACTCTTATATTTAGACTAAATATCTCATTCTCTGATGAAGGTTTAATAAAAGCGAAACATGTTAGATTGATAAACGTTTCCTATTTGTTCTTTATCTTATCATTCTGTCGGATTCCCATCCATAATTGATTTCAAATCATATTATATGTAGTCATTCTGGGGTGATCACTTTATTACTTAATGACAATAGGAAACCGATCCCCCACTTTAGGTACAGTAGACTCTTATATTTAGACTAAATATCTCATTCTCTGATGAAGGTTTAATAAAAGCGAAACATGTTAGATTGATAAACGTTTCCTATTTGTTCTTTATCTTATCATTCTGTCGGATTCCCATCCATAATTTGATTTCAAATCATATTATATGTAGTCATTCTGGGGTGATCACTTTATTACTTAATGACAATAGGAAACCGATCCCCCTTTTAGGTACAGTAGACTCTTATATTTAGACTAAATATCTCATTCTCTGATGAAGGTTTAATAAAAGCGAAACATGTTAGATTGATAAACGTTTCCTATTTGTTCTTTATCTTATCATTCTGTCGGATTCCCATCCATAATTGATTTCAAATCATACTATATGTAGTCATTCTGGGGTGATGACAATAGGAAACTTTATTTAGGTTAGACTCTTATATTTAGACAAATATCTCATTCTCTGATGAAATAAACGTTTCCTATTTGTTCTTTATCCATTCTGTCGGATTCCCATCCATAATTGATTTCAAATCATACATGTAGTCATTCTGGGGTGATCTTTATTATTTAGGTACTAAATATTTAGACTAAATATTCATTCTCTGATGAAGGTTTAATAAAAAGCGAAACATGTTAGATTGATAAACGTTTCCTATTTGTTCTTTATCTTATCATTCTGTCGGATTCCCATCCATAATTGATTTCAAATCATATTATATGTAGTCATTCTGGGGTGATCACTTTATTACTTAATGACAATAGGAAACCGATCCCCCACTTTAGGTACAGTAGACTCTTATATTTAGACTAAATATCTCATTCTCTGATGAAGCTTTAATAAAAAGCGAAACATGTTAGATTGATAAACGTTTCCTATTTGTTCTTTATCTTATCATTCTGTCGGATTCCCATCCATAATTGATTTCAAATCATATTATATGTAGTCATTCTGGGGTGATCACTTTATTACTTAATGACAATAGGAAACCGATCCCCCACTTTAGGTACAGTAGACTCTTATATTTAGACTAAATATCTCATTCTCTGATGAAGGTTTAATAAAAGCGAAACATGTTAGATTGATAAACGTTTCCTATTTGTTCTTTATCTTATCATTCTGTCGGATTCCCATCCATAATTGATTTCAAATCATACTATATGTAGTCATTCTGGGGTGATCACTTTATTTGTTCTTAATGACAATAGGAAACCGATCCCCCTTTTTAGGTACAGTAGACTCTTATATTTAGACTAAATATCTCATTCTCTGATGAAGGTTTAATAAAAGCGAAACATGTTAGATTGATAAACGTTTCCTATTTGTTCTTTATCTTATCATTCTGTCGGATTCCCATCCATAATTGATTTCAAATCATACTATATGTAGTCATTCTGGGGTGATCACTTTATTACTTAATGACAATAAACCGATCCCCCCTTTTAGGTAACCGACTCTTATATTTAGACTAAATATCTCATTCTCTGATGAAGTTAATAAAAGAAACATCTTAGATTGATAAACGTTTCCTATTTGTTCTTTATCTTATCATTCTGTCGGATTCCCATCCATGATTGATTTCAAATCATATTATATGTAGTCATTCTGGGGTGATCATTTATTAAAAATATAAACCGATCCCCCTCTTTAGTTAGACTCTTATATTTAAAAATATCTCATTCTCTGATGAAGGTTTAATAAAAATAGAAACATATTAGATTGATAAACGTTTCCTATTTGTTCTTTATCTTATCATTCTGTCGGATTCCCATCCATAATTGATTTCAAATCATACTATATGTAGTCATTCTGGGGTGATCACTTTATTACTTAATGACAATAGGAAACCGATCCCCCTTTTTAGGTACAGTAGACTCTTATATTTAGACTAAATATCTCATTCTCTGATGAAGGTTTAATAAAAAGCGAAACATGTTAGATTGATAAACGTTTCCTATTTGTTCTTTATCTTATCATTCTGTCAGTTCCCATCCATAATTGATTTCAAATCATACTATATGTAGTCATTCTGGGGTGATCACTTTATTACTTAATGACAATAGGAAACCGATCCCCATCTTTTTAGGTACAGTAGACTCTTATATTTAGACTAAATATCTCATTCTCTGATGAAGCTTTAATAAAAGCGAAACATGTTAGATTGATAAACGTTACCTATTTGTTCCTATATTCTTCGGAAAAATTGATTTCAAATTTAAACTTTGAATTATATATATATATATATATATATATATAGATAGATAGATATATGACGTCAAACACTACGAAATGGCCAAAGTGCGACAATTATTTAATATATTTTATTGCTAAACATTATTCATATAGACACAAATATTTAAACGCTCTGTTTATAATGAACTTTATTAACAACATTTACCGGCCTCAGTGTCAGAGAAATTTTCATAGAAAGTGTGTCTTGCGTCAGGAATCGAACCTGTATCCTACACGCAACCATCATAGCCTGACGTGCTATACCAGTTTAGCTACAGGGGAGCGTCTGGTTAACAAGGTCGAGTTTACTGCTTTTAAACTACCGTTTTCCAGGATTTCCCTCGAACGTCCATATCTGCCCGAATTGTATCTAGCCATAAACAAATGACGTCACACAGCACGAAATGGACAAAATCCGACAATTATTTAATCTGTTTTATTGTTTTATTTTTTGTTATATTCCGTGCTAATAGGAATATGGAATGGACAAACACGATGGATAAATAGTAACAGGTTTATTGTAGAAACCAGTACAACAAGCAAGGAAGAAATAGTTATGCGCACGGTCGTCGCAAGTCAGTACAGTTGTGAGCGGGGTACCATCTCGCAGATACCAGATACTCCGCTGTCCTAACGGATACTTATAGGTGGTTACCACCTATAGTGAGGCAACTCATGGGGGTGGCAGGTTATTCCATTATATCATTTTTATATGTAATTAATGTATAATAAAGTCATCAATGCGAAAATGAATTCTATTCCGCTAGTCGATTCGACGTTCCAGGCGCTGATAATCGTAACACTATAAAGTCATCGAATTATTGCTTTATAGAAATGAAATGATCTTGACTCAAGTGAAAATGATTTTGGTTTTTTTTTTTGGTTTTTTTTTTTTATTTCCTCGGCAACGATAATGGATAAAGAATGACTTGACGACTACTTGTCATTTAAAATTCAACATCACGTTTCTCTTCAAAATTCATCAAAAGGAAAAAATAGGAATTGATAAAGACAGCCAAGAACTCGATTTTTTTTATTTATTTATTTTTTTTTGTCGAATCCAAAATTGCCGCCATCGTTGAATTCGACTCTGTTTTCCGCTGGGAGGTGGCTGGCGAGTGTTGGTAAAAAGGTGGGACAAAATGAATGCAACAACCAGTACCTTAGCAGAGCATTTATTGTATTTTTGAAATAATTTGACTACTATTTTTATTTTCCGAAAGTCGGCCAAGAATCCGTGCTTGGGAAACGAAAACATGGCTAACGAAAACATTTTTTTTTAATTATAAATGGCTGTGCGCTTTGGAATAACGTTTCATAAATAGTTCGATTCCCAATTGGGACAATTCGTATTCATTTTACACTAACACCTTTGGAAAAGGCATGAATACATTTCCCTGCTTTTCCAGCTATGAGCTGAAAAAATATCAGGATATATATAGATTTTGGCAAGGTTAAAGAAGTGTTTCTCAAACATTTTTTTTTACTTCAGGGTGTACTTGTAAGATAGCTAAAACGTATTTTAAATTTTAATAAGTAAAAAAAAAAACTAGTCATGAAATTTGAAAATATGAACTTTTAGTTCAGCATTCTCAAAGAAGATTTACGGTAAAGTTGCAATTTAAAGGGATTTATGAAGAAACTGCTATTTTTTTTTTTTAGAGGCCGATAATGACTGATTGAAATCCCTTGGGGAAGGCAAATGGAAAAGGATTATCTTCTGCTTCTTAAAGATTAAGGAGTTTAGCGCCCAGTTTAAAATATGAAACGACAAAGACTTGAATTAAAAGTGGAAGCCATTTGATTGTTTTTTCTAGTTTTCTTTTTTAAATGATTTTTTTTTTTAAATATAAAAATAATTCATAAATTACGCTTCTGCTAATTTCTGGTGCATTTGACTGCACTCGAGCGCAAGGTTTGAGGAATGTCGTTCTTGTGCAAGGAACCGGAAAAAAGAAGCCATTATTTTACTATTTTCCCCTAAGAACAGCCATGGCAATACATGGCTCTCCGCGTTATTCCTTTAATATCTGTGAATTGCCATAACATCTTCGGAAGACATTTGTTTCGTGTTTCTCTCTTCAAGCTCTTGAACGTAGAGTAGCCTTTCTACTAGACTGGCTATCACACAAGGCTAGAGTGTTCAGTTTACCCTGCTATTTAATCCATAGCTAGGCCCGGGAGAAAAAAGTAGACCCCAACCTATGCTAAAACGTATTTGTGCGAAACGTAGAAGACTCGATCGGAATTCGAACTTGGCTCGCCCGTTCTGATTTTCGTACCTATAATCTTAATACTACTTGGTCATCCCACTAGTAGCGTGGTCACTATGTCTTACCTGGAATGGATCTCACCTGGAGTTACCCTTACCTGGAATTGGTCTCACCTGGAGTTGGTCTAACCTGGGGTTGGTCTCAACTGGAGTTGGATTTGCTTGGTGTTGGTCTCACCTGGAGTTGGACTTACCTGGTGTTGGTCACACCTGGAGTTAGTCTTATCTCAGGTTGGCTTTACCTGGAGTTGGTTTCACCTGAATTTGGTCTAATCTGGAGTTGGTCTTACTTGGAGTTGGTTTCACCTGAAGTTGGTCTAACCTGGAGTTGGTCTTACTTGGAGTTGGTTTCACCTGGAGTTGGTCTAACCTGGAGTTGGTCTCACCTGGAGTTGGTCTTACCATGAATTGGTCTCACCATGAATTGGTCTCAACATGAGTTGGTCTTATCTGGAGTTGGTTTTACCTGGATTTGGTCTCACCTGGACTTAGATATGCTTGGAGTTCGTCTCACCTGGAGTTGGTCTTACCTGGAGTTGGTCTTGCTTGGAGTAGGTCTCATCATGAGTTGCTCTTACCCGGAGTTGGTCTCACCATGAGTTGGTCTCACCATGAGTTGGTCTTATCTGGAGTTGGTTTTACCTGGATTTGGTTTCACCTGGAGTTAGTCTCACCTGGAGTTAGATATGCCTGGAGTTGGTCTCACCATTAGTTGGTCTTAACTGGAGTTGGTTTTACCTGGAGTTGGTCTTAGCCGGAGTTGGTCTCACCATGAGTTGGTCTTAGCTGGACTTGGTCTTATCTGTCGTAGATCGATATATTGTTAGGTACGTACCTGTGTGTTCGTGATTCCTTCTAACAACTTACCTGTACGAACGTTTCCACCGCTTTCTTTGGACCACCGTACTAAATTTGGTACGTTTCTGTCTCTTTCTGAAAATCATACTGGATGTCTTCTCACGGGCGAAAATCTTCTCGTCGAGTTAAACACAACGCATAACGAATTGATGTTATTATAACTCGTAATAGGGAAATTTTAATAAGTACTTGTCAGTAAAGTGGGCAGAAGAAGTGTGTTTGAGTTAGAGTGAGGGTCAGAGAGAGGGAGAAAGAGAGAGAGAGAGACTGTCTTTTAATTTCCAGCAGTTTAAGACGCGCGTGTTCGGTAAGAGGCAAACATTATCACTGAAAGATCTGAGATAGAAACACGTCTTAAAAGGAAATTCCCTGCTTTTTAATTCAATAGAGTCTGGAATAATTTGAAACTTAACAGTTACCAGCCACCGAAAACCGTCAGAATAATACTTACTACCCATAATGCACTATTGGTCAGCAAAGACAAATAGTCAAGCCAAAAGACAACATACACAAGGCCAAGAGATTGCATTCAAGAATGTAACAGACTGTCGCCGCTTGTTGTTGACCTCAGAGTCAACTTTTGTATTTACATACGCTCTGTCTCTGATACTGAGAACTTTTGCCCTTACATATAGCATAACTTAAAACTATGTTTTTATCATATATATATATATATATATATATATATATATATATATATAATGTTATGGTCCAGATTAGGACCAAGGAAGAACAACACGAACACAAGAGTAGAAATAACGAAGGTATATTACACGAAATAATAATACAAGATAATGGAATGTGCTAGTATGACTGTCAGTCTGGTTTGGAGTGAACTACTATCGGCTCGACTCGATTCGGTATCACCCACCCCCACGTGGGTTGCATGTGGCACAAGGCCGAGTTTAACGTGGGTTTCCCGAGCCCGTAGGCTCCATCAAAAATGCCCGTAGAACCCGTATAAACGGGATCGGGTTGGTCAACCTCTCCGAACGAGACTCTCCCCTTCGGCGGAGCCTCGTCCGGGTTCCTCTCTGCTTAGAGGCAGAGAGCTGACCAAATCGCCGAGAAGCTCGGCTTGATTCGTTCCTCTCTCTTGAGAGGCGTAGTATACATAGTGTTAGGAAAAGTTCATTCTGTAGTTATAGGTAAGGACCCATGATATATATATATATATATATATATATATATATATATATATGTATATATTGAAGATTTAAGAAACAGTAGATATTTTTATATATAATGTTCAATATTATACATATTAAAATAATATTAAAAATAGAGCATTAATATTATATAAAAAAGTTTACTTAACTTGTAAATATCAATTTTACCCCGACTTCGAAGTTTCCTGACAAGATTTCCGTTCTTCAAGGGGTTCGGTTTTAAAATGGAAATCTTACCAGGAAACTTCGAAATCAGGGTAAAATTGATATTAAAGTTAAACAAACTTATATATATATATATATATATATATATATATATATATATATATATGAAGAGATAGAAAAGAGAGAGACTTCTTCTCATTCTCAGGAGCTTAACAATCTGTGTGTTCGCTAAGAGACAAAAATTATCACCGAACGGTCTGAAGTAGAAACACATCTTATAAGTTATATACGTCTGCATTCTAATCGGTAATTCATTTTTCTTTCTTTGCAGTTATTGAAAATTAAAAGGAAATCATGGAGAGCCGTGATCGTCTTGATGATACATGGAATTTGTGAAGGAAAAGGGAGAGAGAAACCTGATTTTAAAATCAAGCTAATACTAATAAGAGACATTCCGGAGTAAAGGCTTAGCAAAAGGTGCGACTCCATTTCTTCCCAATAAATCAGGTAGGGATTATTTTTTTTCTCTACCCCTAGCTACGGGCAAGCGCTGGAAAGCGGTCTGTCTAAGAGGAGATTAATTTGACAAAACCAATATGATCGGTAGTCGCTTTTGGCCATCTCGGCTCACAGAGTTACCAAAGAAGAGGCACCAAGCCTAAAGATTAGACCCAGTCTGTGACAAATTGATCTCAAGCAACCAACACACGCGTGAGGAGATGCCTAGAATAGATGGCCAGATTATCATTTGTATATATATATATATATATATGTATTATATATATATTAAGAAATGTACAAAGTCCGACAATTTATTTATTAAAGACATTTTTATGTTTAACGTTCTTTTTTATAGATACAAGTATTTAAGTAAATGCTCTCTTTATAATAAACAGTATTAAATAACATTTACCGGCCTGAATGTCCGAGAAATTTTCATAGAAAATATTCGTCCTTTGACAGGATTCGAACCTGCATCCTATACGGAACCATCATTTACGCTGACGTGCCTTAACCGACTCAGCCACAAAGGAGCATTCGGTAGGCAAGGTCGAATTTACTGCTTATAAACTTCAATCTTCCATGAATCTCGTACATTCATAACTGCTCTGGCGTATCAAATGTAAACAAATGACGTCATATATTAAGAAATGGACAAAGTCCGACAATTTATTTATCAACTCGGTTCTTCTATTTCCAATTTCGACTCGTTATCCATTAAACCATCATCGGTGTGCAGCACCTGCTATTCCCAAGCGGTCACCCATGTATTCAATGACCAGGCTCGACCTTGCTTAAGTTGCTTAAGTTAGAGATCGTACGAGAACCGCTGTTTTAACGAGAGTTCAACGGGATATGGCCCACACACGCGCACACACACACACACAAATGTATAGTGATGCTTGTTTCATTAAATAATATAGACAAGTTTTGTCTATTTATTTTAAGTAAGTTCCTTTCATATTGTCTGATCAGCTTAATCACATTATCATTGAAAGACGAAAGAAAATCACCATATTGATATATGTTTAAATCCAATCTAAGCTTTTAGCTTACATAAGCCATTATCAAAGATGACAATTAATTTTCAATATATCAACCAATACACGGACGAAACAATAATGATAGTCTGTTTTTGTTGCATGAAAAATTTCAAAGAAACAACAAACTCGTGTATACGAGACGCGGAAACGAAAATCGCGTCGCAGCTCGTGACCACGCGAGAGTGAAAATGGGAAGTATTAAGTATAGGAAGCCGTTAGGATATATATATATATATATATATATATATATATATATATACCAACGGATTCCTATTCAAGAATATATATATATAGAAGATATATATATCTACTAGCTCAAATGTCGCCCTATAGGTCGGCATTTGAACCAGCTCCTGCGGAGGGCTCTTGAATGAACATTCGTCACAATAGGTAGGGAGGCGTAGATATGATAAGAAACAATAAACCACAGAACTTAAAATTAATCGCTGCATTTAAGTATCGCATTAATATTTAAACTTATCTTTTAAAAGTTCACTTAATTTAAAGATAATTTGATGTACGTAGGCCCTTACTTTCTGTAGAAACAATTATTATTATTTCGTGGGTGACATTCGGTGGATTTCGCAATTAATTTCGATTATTCCAAAAAGTTTTTCAGAGTTATAAAAATTGTTGTCGTACAAATAATTCGTCGCAAAAAATCACGTAAAACATCGCCGAAAACAATTGCAGTAATGAAAACTTGGGAATCCAAAATTTCAGGATTGCTGGTCCGGATCCAGGATAAGGCCTCTGAGCGT
>CAHIKZ030001007.1:220000-225000 GCA_903632075.3 Acanthosepion pharaonis | reverse complement strand
ATGAAGAGATAATTAGATAGGCAGATATCGATGAAGAGATAATTAGATAGACTTGAAGAGAATTATATATATATATATATATATATATATATATATATATATATATATATATATATATTCATTATTCATACAAAAACAAATGCAAAGGTTAATGATTTAATTGGCGAGATATCCATCGTCGCAAACAATTCAAATAATATACAACCCCCCCGAACCTGTTATGAATGAAAAGATCCTTGTTTCTATAAATTTCTGCTGCATTAGTTCTTATTTTTACTACAAGCTTTCGTCTGTTCCTACAGACATCTCCAGGTATGGAATAGATGTTGTTCTTGTTTTTTCTCTCAGTAATAAGAGGACAACGAAAATATATGTATTGTTGTATCCGAAAAATGCTATTAGAAATGAGTTATTGTTTTTGGAGCGTGCAGTAGCAACGCTGAGTTTGATTTTAAATTTTTTACAGTTGTGCCTTCATGTACAAATATGGTGATAAAAATAAGAACTAATGCAGCAGAAATTTATAGACGGGGGTTTTTGTATATTATTTGAATTGTTCGCGACGAAGGATTTCTCGCCAATTAAATCATTAACCTTTGTATTTGTTTTTGTATGAATAATGCATGAATTTGTAAATTAATTGCACCTTTATTGAAATATATATACATATATATATATATATATACACTGCGTACCAAATTATTATCGCGCGTGTGAAAACGATATATATATTTATATATCAAGAACCAATATATATATATATCCTACCTTGGGATAATAGAAGATCTGTCAAGTATGGTGTAATGTTGTAAGAGCCTTGGGGGCAAATTTACTGTAGATGATCTTGCGATCAAGGCACTCTCAATATATTTCCTTCGTATTGAATTATTTCTTCCTTTGATCAGAGTATCATATTTTTATCTCAAAATTGTGGTCAGTCTTGTTACGTTGGGCAACCAACGCATTTGATGTATTGTTTTGTAAAATACCCTTTTTGTGTTCATATAATATTTTATTTTGAATCTTTGATGTTTCACCTATGTATTTTTCGTGACAATTATTACAGGTGATCGAGTAGACTCCTCCTTCAGGTTTTACCTTGCAGTTTTGTTTAAGTTTTTTATTGTTTTATTGTAGAAACAAATTTTATGTTGCGTTTAGATAGATCTTTTTCCAATTGCAGATGTGATAGAGTTAGTTGGTAGGGCTATATAATTTTTAGATTCATTGGGTTTGCCACGAGAGTATGTAAATCACATGTACTGCAGCTATAGTGATAGTGGAGTGTCTATGGTAAAATAACATGACAGAGTTCATCCCGTTCCATGCTGGTTTTGAATAAAAATTTTCCTTTTCAGAGACTTTTTGAGGGTTGTCGTTCTTGATATTTTTTTTTAAGCGTTTCACCCCAAGCAAGGCGGGAAGCCACTAGGACGCAAGAGGTTACAGAAGATTTGGAGCAAGATCAGATAAGAGTGATAGAGGAAAGGATAAAGAGAAGGATAGTGGATAGATCAAGGCAACTGGAGATGTCGATTGACATTACATTTGAATAGATGAAGATTATAGCTCCCAGGGAAACAGTAATAGGGAAGAGTGTTCCACAGGCGAGAGGTGCGAGGTATGAAGCTATTGGAGTAGAAGAGAAGTTTCTACAGTGAAAGGGTGAGAGCGGGATGCCAGCCTCGTAGGGCGCTTGAATTCATGGAGTCTGGGAACCAGTGAAAGCAGCTCATCGGAGCAATTACCATGAAAGTATTTTGTAAAAAAGACAGAGAGAGACGACGTCGCGTCTGTGAGAGTGCGACTGTATACGAGATGCCAGATCAGGGCCAATTATATTGCATATCCGCCTCTGGAGCCTATCAAGAACCGCGAGGCAAACAGAAGGGGCTCCACACCATATATGGCAGCAATACTCCATGCAAGGGCGAATTGTTGATTTGTAGATCTGGAGGATCGATTCCGGAGAGAAAAATTTCCTGGCGCGGCACAGGGAGCCAACTTTCTTTGCGGTGGACAAAGCTATTGACTCAATGCATTTGTTCCATCTCAGGTCAGCCGTCAACGTGAGACCGAGAAGCCGTAGAGAGTTGCTCTCGAGAAGTTGAGCGTCAGACATTCTAATGGAGGGCAGGGAAGGATCTCTGTGGTGATTAATAGAGAGCAGTTTTGTTTTTGAGGCATTAAAGTTGACCAGCCAATTCCTGCCCCAGTTCACAACCGATTGGAGGTCCTTTTCGAGACGTACGGTCAGGTTAGTTTTGTCAGCGACACTAGATTTGTTTTTGAGGCAGGAATAAATTGTGGTGTCATCCGCGTAGATGCCAACTTGAGAATTTATGGCGTCAGGAAGGTCATTTATATAGATAAGGAATAGAGTGGGGCCAAGGATGGAGCCTTGAGGAACACCTGCGTTCGTGGGATAGGAACTGGAGGAGAATCTGTTGAGAACGACCTTCAATTCACGGTTTGACAGGAATGATTGTATTAGGTCAAACCATCGACCCGTAATGCCATAACCCTGGAGCTTACGAAGAAGGCCGGCATGCCAAACCCTATCAAATGCTTTGGAGATGTCTAGGGCCACGGCACGAGCTTCCCCGTTATTTTGAAGAGCTTGGAAGACAGTTTCAGTGATGGCCGTAAGCACATCAGCTGTAGATTGGGCAAAGCGGAAGCCATATTGCTTGTCTGAGAGCAGATCATGGGATGTGAGGTGGTTAACCACTTCGGCATTGATTAGGGCTTCGAAAACTTTGCCGAAGAGGGGTTGACTGATAGGACGGTAATTAGAAGGGTCAGAGGGGTCGCCAGAGTTCTTGAAGACAGGAACAATCGAAGAGGACTTCCTGCAGTCAGGACAACAAGAAGTTAGTGAGAAGTGAAATATATTCATACCCTGTTTGTAAAAGGAATTTTTGTGAGAGCGAACATAACGAATCCGACTTAAATTCGAACCCTGGTCGCTAATATCAGTTTTCATATTCATAACCGGCCCACAAAAGGCACATCCATCGTTGTTTTACGTAATAGAAAGGTTTTTTGGGTATTTTTTTTACATATGTAAAAGTCTTATATATATATATATATATATATATATATATATATATATATATATATATATATATTAAGACATTTTATGTTTATACATTCTTTTTATAGATACAATTATTTAAGTAAATGCTCTGTTTATAATAAACAGTATTGAATAACATAAACCAGCCTAAATGTCTGAGAAATTTTCATAGAAAATATTCGTCCTCCGACAGGAATCGAACCTGTATCCTATATGGAACCGAAAAGAATGTATAAACATAAAAATGTCTTAAAATAATTGTCGGTCTTTATCCATTTCATAATGTGTGACGTCATTTATTTACATTTGGATACGCATCGAGCAGATATGAATATACGTGAGAGATTCATAGAAGACTGTATTTTAAAGACAGCAAAATTGAGTGCTCCTATGTGGCCCGATCGGTTAAAGGCACTTTAGGCTATATGACGGTTCCGTATAGGATACAGGTTCGATTCCTGTCGAAGATGAATTTTATCTATAAAATTTCTCGGACATTCGAGCCGGTAAATGTTGTTTATTATAAACAGAGCATTTACTTAAATATTTGTATCTATAAAAAAGAACGTTTAAACATAAAAATGTCTTTAAAAAATATATATATATATACATTTGTATTATTAAATGGACTGAGTCCGACAATTATTTTAATATATTGTGTATAAATTATTTTTGTAGATAGGAATATTTTAGTAAATGCTCTGTTTATGATAAACAATATTAACAACATTTACCGACCTCAACGTCCAAGAAATCTCCATTTAGCATCTGGTTAGCAAAGTTAAATTACTGTTTATGGATTAAAGTTCTCGATAGCAAGAATAGCATATGTAAATATAAAAGTGGACATTGAATTTATATATATATATATATATATATATATATATATATATATATATATATATATTGCGTGAAAATAGATATATAGTTTATAGATAAAAGACTCATTAGGAGAGAAAAACGAGATGGATAGAGAAATAAATAGGGTGTGAGAGAGAGAAAGAGATAGAGACACAGAGAGATACGGGGATGAATCAGCGAACAGGTTGAGATCGATTAATAGATAGATAGATAGATAGATAGAACGGCAGACTGAAATAGATAGACAGATAGATACATAGAAGGACAGACTGAATTAGATAGATAGATAGATAGATAGATAGATAGATAGATAGATAGATAGATAAAAAGAAGTGTAGCCTAAGATAGATTTGTTTGTTTATGTTTTTTTTATGGTATATCAACATTAATGGGTTATTTAATGCCAACAATCTTTCTGATCAGAGGCCTTGCTGTCGGATGTATTTCATCGTCATACACAGGAAACAGATAGATAGATAGATAGATATGCATACACCGAGATAGATAGATAGATAGATAGATAGATAGATAGATAGATAGATAGATAGATAGATAGAAGGAGAAACTGAAATACATAGATAAATATAGGAACATGCTGATAGATACATAGATAGATAATATTGAGACTCGCACACACACACACAAAGATATTTATACACACACACACACACACACACACACACACACACATATATATATATATATATATATATATATATATATATATATATAAAAAAAAAAAAAAGAAGAGGTTGAAATAGACAGATACGGATAAATTGAAACAGAAAACTATGCATAAATTAATATTAATGTGAACAGATTCAGCTAGAGAGATAAGTATGAATAGCTTAAGATAGATAGATAGATAGATAGACCGTGCAGGTACGCAATTTCTTTTGCGGTCCATGACATTATGAGGGTCCACCGTCATTAGATAATTGTGGGACATAACAAAATCTCAGATATGTTGAACTCTTGTATATCAGTGATGCAATAAATATATTTGCTACTCTATGTCGCTTTTATAATTCAAGATATTTGCATTTAAAATGTGTCCCAT
>CAHIKZ030001007.1:197500-215000 GCA_903632075.3 Acanthosepion pharaonis | reverse complement strand
GATAGAAGGTGAGGTGGAAGAGGATAGCAGGTGAGACGGAAGAGGAAAGCAGCTGAGGCGAGAGAAGAGAGAAGATAGCAGGTGAGGCGGTGAGGAAAGCAGCTGAGGATAGCAGGTGAGGTGGAAGAGGATAGCAGGTGAGACGGTAGAGGAAAGCAGCTGAGGCGAGAGAAGATAGCAGGTGAGGTGGAAGAGGATAGCAGGTGAGGCGGTAGAGGAAAGCAGCTGAGGCGAGAGAAGATAGCAGGTGAGGTGGAAGAGGATAGCAGGTGAGACGGAAGAGGATAGCAGCTGAGGCGAGAGAAGATAGCAGATGAGGCGGAAGAGAATAGCAGGTGAGGCGAGAGAAGATAGCAGGTGAGGTGGAAGAGGATAGCAGGTGAGGCGGAAGAGGAAAGCAGCTGAGGCGAGAGAAGATAGCAGGTGAGGTGGAAGAGGATAGCAGGTGAGGCGGTGAGGAAAGCAGCTGAGGCGAGAGAAGATAGCAGGTGAGGGATGGGTGAAGAGGGATAGCAGGAGAGAAGATGAAGAGGATAGCAGCTGAGGCGAGAGAAGATAGCAGATGAGGCGGAAGAGAGATAGCAGGTGAGCTGAGGCGAGAGAAGATAGCAGGTGAAGTGGAAGAGGATAGCAGGTGAGACGGAAGAGGATAGCAGCTGAGGCGAGAGAAGATAGCAGGTGAGGTGGAAGAGGATAGCAGGTTTATACATTCTTTTTATAGATACAAATATTTAAGTAAATGCTCTGTTTTATAATAAAACAGTATTAATAAAATTTACCGGCCTGAATGTCTGAGAAATCGTCATAGAAAATATTCAAACCGGCCTGGAGAGGACTGGGCTTCGTCATGCTATCTCGCCCAAAAAACACCCCTTTTACTGCGGCTTCAACACATGGGGTGCCTCTAGGACCCTACATTCGGATTCGAGATTGTGATCAAAAAATTAATATGCCAAAAATAAACATACTTTCAAAATTTATATTATTACTATCGATTACTTGTAATTGCATGCATGGGTCCCTGTATAAAAAGTTATAAATACTTACTAACCGATTTTATCATTGTGATATTTTTGCATTATATCAAGTATTAAGAATATAGCAACTAAGGTCTGCAAATTGGAGGAGACAGTTATCAATGATAATGTTCTGAATTCGAGTTTGCAGTTACCTCCCTTTAGCCTTCTCTCTCTTTTGTTTTAAAATGTACTTTTTTTAGATTCTGGAGAGCACTGGTTCCCAAATGATGTGGCATGCCTCATAGGTGTGGCAGAAGAGGATAGCAGGTGAGGCAGAATAATTGGAAGACAAAGATTTAGAAAGAGTTTCAAAAAATTCATATGCCAAACAAGAAATATGATTTTAAAATTCAAATTATTATTATGGATTACTTGTGATTGCAAGCATGAGTCCCAGTAGAAATGGTCATAAATAATTATTGACCGATTTTATCATTGCGATATTTTTGTATTATATTAAGTATTAAGAATATAGGAACGAGGCTCTGCAAATTGGAGGAGAGAGTTATCAATGATAATGTTCTCACGTCGAATCCGCGGTTATCTCCCTTCAGCACTCTCTCTGAAGCTTCTATGATGTAGGGCTGTGTGATTTTCATTAAAAGAATGCGGCCCATCGAAAAACAAAAGGTTTCAGAATCACTGATATAGAGTATAGCATGCGGATTCAGTTCCATTCTGAAGCGGTAGAAAAAAAAAACATATTCCAAAATTCTTTCGTTGATGATTTTTAAGAAAATGTAAAAAGCAAAGTTTTACTTCTTTTTCGAATTCTTTGCGATTTAAATTTTCTTAAAAATCATTTAATCACCACTTACTTACCACCACCTGAAGAAGTACAATCAAATTGTTGAAACATGAAAGCTTTTGTGTAGCGATTTCAAAATGTTTTTATTATAATCTCTTCTGATAATAATAATGATATATTGCTCTACATTGTACTGAACAATTTTAAAAAGTAAATGCTACCAAAAGTAGAATTTTACTCCATCTGTTCAATCTCTCATTTGTCTGTATATATATATATATATATATATATATATATATATATATATATATATATATAATGGGCATGTATGTCAATATAAATGTATATATATATATATATGCAATTTTATATATATTATATATGCGCGGTATTTATTGAAAGCTCTCTCTCTCTCTCTATATATATATATATATATATATATATATATATATATGTGTGTGTGTGTGTGTGTGTGTGTGTGTGTGTGTATGTATAATGTGCATGTATATATTATAAATTTATATATATATATATATATATATGTATATATTATATGCTCGGTACTTATTGGAAAGCGCTACATATATATTGGAAAATTATAAACAGGGCTAGAACATGTAAAACTTGGGATGACCCATGCCTTTTGTGCCTCCATGAGAAATTGCACATTATTAAACCTCTAAACAATAATAATCTATTAAACAATAGACATGAGTTAACGGTTTTTTGTCGTCATCATCAGATTTATGGTTTGAATAATTAGCTAAAAACAAGCATACAATATCATAACTTGATTAATCCATAGCCCAATCATCTGATTCATGGTTTGAATAATTAGCTAAGAACAAGCATACAATATAATAATTTTCATAATCCATAGCCCAAATAAATAGTTTAAATACCCTACATAAAAGATAACCCTTTATGAAGTCGTCAAAAAACAAACGTTACGGCAGTTTTTTTTTGTTTTTTTTATATGCACAAATCCCTTTCATCATAAAAAAATAAAATAAAAAAATAAATAAATCTCCATAGACACGCATACCAGACTAGTGTGAATACATCTTCCGTTTCAAATTTAGACACCCCCACCTTACCCTGACTTGACATCTCCTACCCAATTTAAACAATTCGCCCTAGCTGTTACCATGGAAATTTTGATTTCAATTATTAAAACACGTAAATTTCAGAAATACGTTATTCCAAAAAAAATTTCGCTTGAAGATGGAACAGAGCTTATTTTAACTCAATTTAATTTTTTAATTAAATTATATATATTCGGCTCTTGTTTTGAAACATGAGACCTCTTATGTCGCGAGTTGGAATCATATTTTTAAATAAATAATTATATATATATATATATATATATATATATATATATATATCTATTGTAGATGAAAATATACTAGAAAAATTAGTAAATATTAGTATCTACAACAGATCCTAGCAAAACATTAAGTTAATCATATACTACACTAAATCTAGTATATCCATCTCAAATATTCGCAATGGTTCCTCTCCCCCGGTTAGCGATTTGCAAAAAGAAAACAACATAGTTTACACATTCAGAGTGTGGAGATTGTATCTGCAACGAATTAAATAATATTTATGTTGATCACACCACAAACGCGCTTTCACGACGCTTGACACTACATTTGAACAACATGCCTGGCCGCGTACACAATACCGGAAAATCCTCGTTGAAAACACAACTATACTTAAACATGAAAACAATAAAAAAAAACTAAAAATTTTTTGAAGCTATATACATAAAACTGTAGAAACCTAACCTGAACAAAATAAACTGATCAGAGGCCTTGCTGCTGGATGTAGTTTAACGTCTTACCCAGGACGCGGATGTAGTTTATTGTCTTACCCAGTACACTATATATATATATATATATATATATATATATATATATATATATATATATCAGTTTACTCAGATCTATCTATCTATCTATCTATCTATCTATCTATCTATCTATCTCAGTCTGGTCATTATCTCTCTATCTGATGCCTCATACAAGCTTGAATATATATATATATATATATATATATATATATATATATATATATATATATATAAAAAAAAGTTTCAAATTAAAAATTATAATGTTTTTTTATTTTATGAAAGTATTTATTTATTTATATATATATATTTGATATTTCAAATTGTCCTCAATTTTTCATCAGAAATAACTGTTTGTTACAAATAAATTAAAATTACTGTTTGTTGGCAAGTAGCGTCCTTCGCGAGACGCGGACATCACGTGATATGGAACGTCACTGTTCAGATATATATATATGATGCCTCTCACAAGATTGAATATATATATATATATATATATATATATATATATATATATATATATATATATATATATATATCTTCAAGCTCGTTTTGTGACACCAGTTCCGGTACAATCAGTGAAGTTAAGCAACTTCAGTGGTGGTCATCCCCTAGATGTGTGACCGTATTGGGAATACGGGGTGCTGTTAACTTGGATGTGCGCGTGGTGTAATGGATAACTGCTCAGAATTCTAACTGGGATTGCCGATTTCCAATTTCAATCGAGTTCATAATATCGCTGACCCGCAACTACCTTTTTGAAAGGTACGAATCCAACTCGTCTCAACCCCAGCTATGTGCAAAATAATAGGCCATGTTTCAGTTTTAAAAAAAATAAAATCATAGAATCTACAAGTATTTTCTGGCTTTAAATAACTTGCAAAAGGTTGAAAACCCATAAAATAAACAAATCAGTCCAGCTTGTATATCTTCTCTGGACCCGTTAATTTAGCTGAGATCTTTAATGTTTTCGTTTTTGAAAATAAACATTTTCTCTAGATATAGAAGAATTGTGTAGACATGAGATTTCATTAGAATCTAGTACATTTATCTGCTTGTAAAATCTGCAACTGATATCTACTTGTAATTTTACCGTAATTGGTAACGCCCCAAATATTGCATTAATTTTATTATCTTAATAAAAGATTCAGTCTTCGATCTCCCCCAGCTTCTCACCTTCTTTGGGCCCTGGGGGACCAATTCTGATCATATATATTTTTCAGACCCCCGGGATATAAATGGTCACATGGCGTGTGGAAGGAATATAACATTGCCAAGACGGCAGTGTAAATTTTGGCAAGAAAACCACGCCCTTACAATAAAGGTCACAACAACGCGAGTTCAAATGGGGTAATAAGCGGTGTTGATTATGCCCTGTATCCCCTCCCTATCCGCGATTTTGCTTTGCAAGGGTTCACTTATCCGCGGTGGAAATAAATCTATCTATAAAAGGCAGGATGTGTGTGTGTGTGTGTGTGTGTAACGAATGCAAGGCCGCAGTTTTCGACGGATTTGCACCAAAATTTACATGCACATTTCCAAGTTAGCAGGAAGGCCAAGACCGACATTATATTTCCCAACTCTCATCGATAGTGGAAATAATCGATATTTCATGCTTCTACGGCAGTTTTCATGTAGTTTGCGGCCATTTTCTACTGGCCAGAGTGAGAGCCTATAGCTGGCTGCCACGAATAGGCAGGAAGATTCTATTGGCCAGCGTGAGAGCCAACAGCTGACTGACACGAATGGTAACTAGCATGCTAGCATGCAAAAAAAATCGATAGCTGCATTCGTCACAAATGGAAAAAATTTAAATCTGCATGGCACTTTACTCCAATTGGCTCATTCGCTTGCTTAACTGGGTTGGGTGTGAAAAGTAATTGTCGTTAACATTCTTTTTTCATTTGGTTTTTCCAGTTACGAGTCCTTTTTTAAAGCTGATCGTTTTGTGTTCATTTTCTTTAGTTCTTTTTTCGTAAAAGATTTAATGTTTAGTATAGAGCTTAGAAAAAATTCGCAGTATGAGATAGGCAAGAAGTAAGGCATGGAGCAACATCAGCACGGCAAAGGGCACTCCTTTAAAGGCAAGGAAGGGCAAAAATATTTTAAATCAAGTGATAGCGATTGTTGTATGAGTCGTACGATTTTTGAATCAAGCCCGGGCAACGCCGGGCCATACTGCTCGTAAAGTAATTTAAAAGCTGAAAATAAAAAAAAAAAAAAAAGAAAATCAACAGCACCAGATGTAGTTTAACACAACACTGCCAATGAATACAAAACCAGAACTTTTTTCTTTTTCTTCTTTTTTTTTTTATCTACCAAGGCCCTAAAGGACGTTGGAGATCATTTCTCTCCCCAATATCCAGTTCCTTTTAGATCTTAATACATTTTGGATTTTTGCCATCTCTTCTAAACCCTGTTCTGTCATCCATTTACACTATCGATAGTTTATCTTTGCTTCTGTTCCTCCAAGAATTAATATGAGTATCGAATTTTCCAAGTCTCTTTCTTTCTTATATGACCCAGAAAGCTCAAGTATGTCTTTCTGGTGTATAATTGTCCTTTTTCTTGGTATTCGTCGTTGTTCACATGTTCAGTTCAAGGTATTTTCAACGTCCGTCTGTTTCAATTTCTTGAAGTCTCTTCTTCAGCTATAAGGACATTGTCCATCATCCACTGCCATACAGGAGGGCTGTTATTTTATGTGTTTCTAATGAAATTTTCTTGTTTCTTAATACTTTGCTTAGCTTTCAGAAAGCATCTTTCGATGACCGAATGCGTCTTCGGATTACAGTGTCACTCTTTCCGCCTTCTCTTAGAACCCGTTAATGTTGCTTTAAGTCTCTTCTTCATCTTTGAGAAGATTATCCAACACTCACTGCCATACAGGAGGACACATGTCATGGAACAGTTTAGTACTTGTTCCTTGTTTCTAGTGAAGTTTTTCTATTTCTTAATAATATGCTTAGCTTTTGGAAGGCATCTTTCCGTCCTCTGTTAAAACACTTAACAGATATTTAACATTTTTGTTGATTTTGCTATCTCCGATTTGTAATTTGCATGTTGGTCTGTTCCGTTTGGTGACAACCATTTGTTGTTGCCGGCACCTGCTCGCATCAGGTCATCGGGATCGTCATCCTCTCTCTCTCTCTCTCTCTTTTCTCTTCTTTGGTAGTGTTGTCGGAGACAGCGGTGTCAGAGATGTCGTTGTCGAAGATGGCCATTCGCGTGAATTTGATTTCGGTAGATAACTTTACGCGACGAAGAAGCCCATGCACTTTGGTCAGAAGCGCCTCATCCGTGGCTCAAAGCGGATTGAAACAGGCGAGATCTGTCCATCCTTGTCAACAAGAGTCGGATGTTTGTTCCGCCCATGTCCGCCTTGGTTACGTCAGCCCGACTGGCGATGCTCTCTTCCGTTATTTTATAGATCTTTGCTTATTCCGCCGTTGCGGTCTTCGGGGGATGTGGGCTGGTCGTATCCAGTTTGATCTTCTTCTTGACCTTACCGCCATGGGTGATACTAAAAGAGTTGGAGCTTCAGGCGTCTTCTCTCTTGACTTCATTGGAACACACATGCCATCTACCATGACAAGAATCCGTCAGACGATAAACTACGTCCGGGTCCTGGATAAGACGATAAACTACGTCCCCGTCCTGGGTAAGACAATAAACTACATCCACGTCCTGGGTAAGACAATAGTCTACATCCGCGTCCTGGGTAAGACGATAAACTACGCCAAGCAGCAAGGCCTCTAATCAGGAAGTTTTGGGGAGCGTGGAATCACCTCTTAATTGCTGATGTTCCCAGGTCCACTCTGACCCAGGGTGGTAGCACCTGTTTGGGTCCCAACTATGTGCAAATTGTCATCCTCTAAACTGGGGTCAAAACATTATGAAAGTGTAAAAATAGATTTTAATACCAGAAATACTTTAAAAAATCATTACCAGTAATAAATTTTTGGAGAATGATAACTATTAGTATTAATAGATTTTTGAAAAAAAATATTACCAACAATGTTTTTTAAAAAATAAATATTGCTAAGATTACATTTTTGAAAAAAATATTACCAGAAATAGATTTTAGACAAAACAAAATATTGCGAGCAATAAAAATTTTGTCAGCATTAAATAATCCAGTGAGGTCGATATGCCGTAAAACAAACCAAACCAAACCAAACCATGACAAGAAAAGACCATATGAAAAAATTTTTTCAGAGTTAACCTGCAGAAAAAGAGAATATTTATAAAGACAATGGTTTTATGTAGCATTATATCTATCTATGCATCTATCTATCAATCACTCTCTCTGTCTCTCTCTCTCTCCCTCTGTATATATATATATATATATATATATATATATATATATATATAGGAGAACTGTAATATTAGCCAGCGCGTTTCGTCCAATGTGGACTTTTTCAAGGCAAAAATGAAATGAAATTATTAAACAAAGTAACTAATAACAAAAACAAAATGTCCTTAGCAACTGGAAGAAATTAAAGAACGCTATTTTCATACTGTTAACTGAAAATTACATCAATTACTGTCACGTGTGGTGATATTGTCTTTATTGCTGTGTTGACCTGTTCAACCATTTTCTTTTGATTTCTTGATACTGTTCTTTACGTTTGTTTAGGAGATTAGTAATTCTGTTAAGAAAGGTGAAATATGTAAAAAGACTTGGCGTAGATTAATATTTGGGTAATATTAAAAAAAATATCAATTGCAAAGGACATTTTGTTTTTTGTTATTATTAGTTACTTTGTTTAAATAAATTCATTTCGTTTTTTGCCTTGAGAAAGTCCACATTGGACGAAACGCGTCGGCAACTATTACAGTTTTCCTATTGTCTTATACATTTATAAAAAGACCATATATATTTTACACTGGATGTCGGAGTAAACAGTTTGTTATCAAATGAACCACCTGAAACGATTATTACTTTAATGACAATACCAGAAACAACTACACATTCATATTAACCTAAAAATCATATTCTTAAGTAGCCTTGTTAGAAATCGAAACTTTCATGCGACGGTTCAGCCCTCCTCACGTTCCCCTGTCACGCCTCTCTTTGGCCTCTCTCGTTCAAAGCAGAAGGTTACAACCGAATAAAATTTGGCTTCTGCAACCATACTCTCATTGTTTTATTTCGTCGGGGACGATCTGGCCAAAGACTCATTTTTTTAAGTCACAGGCGTTTAAGTGGAAAAGCTGCACCCTGAGAACGAAAGAAACTGATGTCTGGTCTGATTTGGCATGGTATAAATCGACTCAACATCATCAGATGATGATATCAAATATGTTTCATTGCCATTAATGTCAATTGTCATATGTAGCACTGTTTTTTAATAAATGTAGAGTGGAGAAAACGGGGACTTACCTCGTCAAACCAAGCGACAGCGTGTCACGTGTATCCTACGACGGAAAATGTGGCGAAAAAGAATATTACTTCCCCTCCACCCAAAAAAAAGTAGGTACGTATTCCGCATGACATGCTGAAGACGAAATATTTAAATTAAAAAACAAGTCCGTCGCAGGAGTCGCTATAAAAGTATTTTGATATGCAAAAATTGGGCGTCCTCTTCCAGTTGTCGACGAATGGAAAAAAAATGCTCGGCCGATAAAAGCAACTGGTGTTGGTGTTCTCCAATCGAGGGAAGGTTCGTGTATTTTGGCTACCGCGTTCGTCGGAGAGTGAGTTATTTTTCTGACTGGTTACGTTCATTTGGATTTGTGAGATAGTACCTGCGAATCGAGTTTTCGGCATTTCTTTCTGCCCCCGATATTCGAGTCTGAACTTACAGTGGTTTGTTCTCTGCGCTGTGGAAGTAATCTGCGACAAATATTTCCTTTGCAATCCCAGATCGCTTACAGAAAAACAAACAACAGAAAAAATTAAAAATAACAGAATTTTCTTTTCTTCGCCATATTTCATTTTTCTGATGAAGCTTAAATAAAAGTGAAACATGTTAAATTCTTAAACGTTTCCTAATTATTCCATATCCTATCATTCTGTTGGATTCTAATCCATATTTGATCTCTCTCTCTCTCTTTATATATATATATATAAGATTTTCGTGGTACAGAATTTAATAATAGATAGGAAAAGACAATATTTATAAGGCTAATATTTCAATGTGAATTTCTTCAAGCGTGTATTGATAAACATGTATATCCGTCCAATATCTTGTTTAGAATAAGGAATGCGAGACTACATTCTGGTTTTAAAAAATGAGAAGATATTTATAGAGGATTCAATTAGAACTTTTTCTAAAAGAATCTTTTTTCTCAATTGTACCTTTAAGAATCAATGGAGAAAGTGTATGGTAACTCTTTCTTACTTTGATCGATTTTTTTCCCCATTCGATTACATTCGTTAATTAAAAATTAATTTACACGCTTTTTTAAAATTCCCAGAATAAATAAACTTGATAAGTCCTGGGACGAAACCGGTTGTTTTTATTTTAGCTTTTGCTTTTTAAAAAATGCCTTCTAAATATTGTCTTTTCCTATCTATTATTAAATTCTATACCACGAAAATCTTATTTAAATATTTAAAACGGAGGTACAAACCTGAATTTATCCATAGTTTAGATAAATTATTATCACTCATTTTTGATAAGGGGCCTAAGAGTTAATTTTTATCCACATATCAGTTACCTTCATGGAGAGGCCAAGCTGAGGTAGGGTAGGGTGTCTATTTCAAAGCGAATTATGTCTTTCTTGTACGCGCTTCGTCTGTTCATTCACAGAGAAAGATAGATTTTGGCACCATAGTATGTTGTTAAGTGTCTGGATGATTTTGCTTTATTTTATTTTATTTATTTATTTTCAACGGGCTGTTTCATATATAAATGCGTCGCACTGAACTACAATTTATTTTTTGACGACTTCATAAAGTGTTTTCTCTTTAATGATTGGGTTAATTATAAAAATACGAAATTTGATTTTTTTTTTTTTTGGCTTAAGGATGAAACAGGGCTTGTTACTTTAATTCAATTTGATTTTAATAATTAAATTGATGGTTTCGGCTCTCGTTTTTGAAACATGAGAACTCTTATGTAGCGAAGGAATCATATTTTTAAAAAAAGTTATATATATACTGTTCATACGTGTTTTTATAGATATAATTTAAGCAAATGGTCTGCTTTTTAAGTAAACAGTATTAATTATATATATACTGAAGTGAATGCTTGAGAAATTTCGTAGAAAATATGAACTCTCCCACAGGAATCGAACCTGTAACCCTTATGCGATCGGTCATTCATCTTGAAGTACTGTTAACCATTCGGCCATAGAGAGGCAACCTGAACCGATTTCTTTTCTGACGAGTTACGTGCATTGTGATTTGTGGAAGTAATCCGCGACAAATATTTCCTTTGCAATCTCAGAACGCTTACAAAACGATATTTATCTCGGCAATATATTACTCGCTAAACCAGACTTTGAATGTCAACTGATTCAAAGTTTTGATTGACTTTTCAACCAGCTGATGAAACAAATAAAATAACAGACCTCCTGTATGGCAGCGGATGCTGGACAAATTTAAAAGCCATGATAAATCAATGATGTATCGTTGCCGTTGTATATAAACACTGACAAAAAATACATACTTACATTTGCACCTGTCTGTACTTACATCTCTATATCTCAGTCTTTTCTTCTTTCTATCTATCTATCTATCTATCAATCTATCTATTTATTTATTTATCAGTTAGTTCTTACATATCTGTCTATCTATTTCATCTGTCTATCTAAGTCTGTTTTTATCTATTTATCTAGCTAGCTAGCTAGCTAGCTCTTTCTACATATCTATTACAGTCTGTTCTATCTATCTATCTATCTATCAGTCAGTTCTTACATATCTGTCTGTCTATTACAGTCAGTTCTATCTATCTATCTATCTATCTATCTATCTATCTATCTGTTAGTCAGTTCTTACATATCTATCTATCTATCTAACAGTTCTTACATATCTGTCTGTCTATTACAGTCAGTTCTATCTATCTATCTATCTATCTATCTATCTATCTATCTATCTATCTATTTATCTGTTAGTCATTTCTTACATATCTATCTATCTATCTATCAGATCTTACATATCTGTCTGTCTATCTATTTCAATCTGTTGTATCTATCTATCTATCTATCTATCTATCTATCTATCTATCTATCTATCTATCAGTCAGTTCTTACATATCTGTCTGTCTATTACAGTCAGTTCTATCTATCTATCTATCTATCTATCTATCTATCTATCTATCTATCTATCTGTCTGTTAGTCATTTCTTACATATCTATCTATCTATCTATCTATCTATCTATCAGATCTTACATATCTGTCTGTCTATCTATTTCAATCTGTTGTATCTATCTATCTATCTATCTATCTATCTATCTATCTATCAGTCAGTTCTTACATGTCTGTCTTTCTTTCTATTACAGTCTGTTCTATCTATCTATCTATCTATCTATCTATCTATCTATCTATCTATCTATCTATCTATCTATCTATCTATTAACCGGAAGATATTTATAAAAGATGCTAGGGGCAACAACGTTACTGCAGTGGCAGAGTAACTGAATCTGAGATGCCAGCTCACGACTGATAATATTGCCTGTATTTTCTCAAGAAGAATGCAATGTGTAAATCCTTACTGTAAATCTCTCCCTATGTCAGAGAAAGGCCCTTGGTGATACAATTTCCATTCGTGTTTGAATACTTTGCATAGACGCGTTTGTAGTTTATGCGTTTAATTTCACGTCTCGTTCAATTCATCTCTTTCAGAGCCACTTAATGTCCGTTTGATTTTAGCGAAAATCTCGTTTATTTCTCCTCGCTATATGTCTCGGTTCTTGCACAGCTCTATCCCGATGCCTGTCGCTTTACAGGCCCCGTCTGTAGGCAGGATTTTATTTCAGCGGCAGGCTTTACCTTGGGTCTGTTTTCCCTGGAGCAGGCTTACCGTAGAGAAAGTCTGCTAGGTTAATGTCGTCTCTCGTGCCGTACTGTCGTCACGACATGACAAGCGTCTTTGTCTTGTGAACAATGCCCGAGAACGACATATTGGCTTGCTGACGCGTTTCTGGTTTTGTCACGTGGTCTTTTCACGTGACCACGAGATGTCAACGAGAACAGCGCATGCGATACTCACTGACGAAAAAAAATACTGAAATACCTTCTTTATATACAGGGTGTCCATAAAGTTAATGTGCACTTTAAAGTTATAAATTATTTAAAGTGCACATGAACATTATGGACAACCTGTATATATATATATATATATATATATATATATATATATATATATATAGATAGATAGATAGATAGATAGACCTAGTGAGCCAGACAAACCTATCAGGTCTCACCTAAGCGGATCGTCAGGGAAAGCTGGCTTTCCCTGACGATCCACTTAAGTGAAACCTAGGTAGGTGTGTCTGGCTCACTAGGTGTATCTAGATCTGCTCTACGGTTGTATTGAGCTCTTTTGTTAGTTAGTTGTTTACTCGAGTCGGGGTTTTTTCTTTGGGCTTCAAACCTGTATCTGTGCAATTTTTTTCGACAGACTTTCATGTTTCTAGCTCTTTTTTTAAGACCTTTTTTTCCCTCGAGATTGATTTGATTATTGGCAAATAAGAAAAATTCGAAGGTTTTTCGAAATGAGTATAGTTACCTATATATATATATATATATATATATATATATATATATATATATATATATATGCATGTTTCATTAAAAACGACAGGCAAGGTACTACGGTTAAGCGTTTTATTAAATTTTTCTTGTGTTCTAACAAGAGCTTTCTTTTCTGGACAAAAGGTGTGTAAGAACTGTCCAAATGTTTTATATTTCCGAGCGCTTTCGGCTATCCCTTTAGCCATTATCAAGGATGATTCGATTTTTCAGCTTAACTGAGTGTGTGCGTTCTGTGTATGTCTTAGTGTGTGTAAATAATGTAAGTAATCATAATACATCATCTCAGAGATATAGACAGATACCATCAATCATCTAAATGACAAACTTTTATTTATCTTATATATATTCGTGACCAATATCAATTCTTTGTTAAAGTATTTTCAACTATTTTTACATTTTGAATTATATATATATATATATATATATATATATATATATATATATATATATATATATTATGCACTGTTACATTAGTGGGTATGTACATATTCTAATGTGACACTGCATAATAAATAAAGATTTATTGCTCTACTTTTGTATTGAACCCTGTTTTAAATTAATGTTTTGAATGCTGAAATCTTACTCTTCGTTCTTTAATATATATATATATATATATATATATAATTGAACATAGAAGTCAACACTTAGAGATGACAGTTAGTTTCATGCTAGATGCAATCTTCAGGCCATGAGTGTTGTTATTTTTCTCGGCTATTTATATATATACGCCTCAGTGGTGCATTGTGGGTAGTCTATTTTGGCGGTTATTTTACCGGAAGTCGTTTATTTGTTTATTTATGTGGGTTAAATTATTTTGTTTGTTTTTATTATTGTTTTTTATTTTATTTTTATTTCTTATCTTATATATTTATTTATTTTTTATTTTTTAATCGGTGTTTTTATTAACGTAGTAAAAATTTGTTTATATCGCTTATCTAATAGTTTTGTTTTGGTTGGGGAAGATAATTAAAGTTATTTATTCAATTTTGGGGTTGATTGTTGTAGTTTATTCTAACTATTTTTTGGCGGGAACAGTTTTTAGTTTGTTTATTACTTCATGTATTTATTTGGATTGATTATCTTTATTTGATTTTCTAACGGTTAGTTTATCGGGATCGTTTGTTAGTTTATTTATTTAGATGAATTTAGGTCAATTTATTTTACTTGTTATTATTTATTTGTTATACTGTATATTTTCTCTTTTCGATTTTCGATTTTTAAGTAACGTAGTATTTTTTTTATCGTTATATAACAGTTATAGCTATTTTTTTCGTCTGATTTTTTGGTTTAATTTTTATAGTCTAACTAATATTTTGGTCATAATAGTTTGCTAATTTGTTTATTATTTACTTTATTTGGATGCATTGTTTTTTTTTAATCATTATTCTATTTCGTCTATTCTAACAGGTGTGATTTGGTAATTTGTTTGGGTTAATTAATTTTGCTTATTTTATTGTTATTTTGTTTATTTATTTTATTTTGTTTTATTTTTTCCGTTTTTGATTTTGGGCAACCTAACTCCCCAGACAGCAACTCGCTTCATTATCATGCGTGGGCAGCAGTTGAGCGAAAGACTAACAATATTCCTAGTAACAGCAAAGATGAACTGAAGCCAAAGATTATAGCAGCATTCACCTGCTTAAACAAGCAGAACGCCCTGAGGAGTTGCAGGAGATTCCTAAGTTTGCTGGAGGCTATGGTTGAAGACAATGAGGATTCTATTGAATAAATTTGATCTTTAGTATTTCAAGAGATATTTGTGTAATTTCGGTAAATATATCAGTCAAATTGAAATGTCAACGTTATTTACATTTTTGCGTAATTTTATCCAGCGCATCCTGTATATATATATATATATATATATATATATATATATATATATATACTGATGCATGTGTCATTAAATAATATAGACAAGTATTGTCTATTTATTTCATGTAATTTTCTTTCATATCGTCTGATAAACAATAACATTATCATTAAACGAAGAAAGAAAATCACAATATTGATACATATTTTTTAATCCTATCTAAGCTTTCGGCTTACATAAACCATTATCAAAGATGACAATTACATTAGAATATATTAAGCAATACACGGACAAGACAGTGATGATACACATAATATATATATATATATATATATATATATATATATATATAAAAACATATTTTAAATCAATTAATTTATAATATTAATGCTCTGTAAATTTACATTGAGCACTATTTTGTAAAAATAAAAATATCTATAAGAACACCGATTTTATATCTTACTGTTCTTTTCTTTTTATTTATATACATATATATATATATATATATATATATAAAACCAATAAAAAAATAGATGAGTTATTTAACAAAAAATTTTCTTGTTTATATATACATATATATATATATATATATATATATATAAACAAAAAATTTTTTTGTTAAATAACTCATCTATTTTTTTTATTAGTTTACGATCATTTTCCTGCTTTGCGATCTTTTGTGATCCACTGCCCTTACAAGAGCCCGATCAGGCCTGAAATGGACAAAAACTGCCTAGTTTTCACTTTCCAATCACGACAGAGACCAAAAGCGTCTCTGCGTCCTTGTTATTTTCCATCCTACCACCACTTTCCTCACAGGCGAAAACTCGCAAGCCTCTCGCTGCTCCATGGAAAGTCCTCAGACTTGTAACATTCCTTAGTTCCACCAGTTGTAACTTTCACGGCTTAGATCCGCCATGACCAGCGCATTCTACCGACCCCACCTTCTAAGTTCCACTCCAGCGGCTTTTTCCCCGCGAACTGCTTGTCTGTGGAAACGACTCCCAAGAGTTCTTTTTCTAAACGCTGCGAACTTTCAAACTGTTCAAGTCGAAGAGTAATTATCTTCCCCACTTATTCGCCTAAATTGTCCCTCTAACTCTGTAACCCTCTACCTCGAGTGGCTCCCGTGCTTTGTATATATAAACCGTTCAGTATCTGTCTATATTTCTAAGATGAGGTATTATGTACACTATTTACATTATTCGGACTATTGTCCTCATCTTTGTCACCATATTTATTACAACGTTTCGGCCCATCAGTATCTGTCTATATTTCTGAGATGAGGTATTATGTACACTATTTACATTATTCGGACTATTGTCCTCATCTTTGTCACCATATTTATTACAACGTTTCGGCCTTTCAGTATCTGTCTATATTTCTGAGATGAGGTATTATGTACACTATTTACATTATTCGGACTATTGTCCTCATCTTTATCACCATATTTATTACAAGGTTTCGGCCCTTCAGTATCTGTCTATATTTCTGAGATGAGGTATTATGTACACTATTTACATTATTCGGACTATTGTCCTCATCTCTGTCGCCATATTTATTACAACGTTTCGGCCCTTCAGTATCTGTCTATATTTCTGAGGTGAGGTATTATGTACACTATTTACATTATTCGGACTATTGTCCTCATCTTTGTCGCCATATTTATTACAACGTTTCGGCCCTTCAGTATTTGTCTATATTTCTGAGATGAGGTATTATGACACTATTTACATTATTCGGACTATTGTCCTCATCTTTGTCGCCATATTTGTTACAACGTTTCGACCGTTGTACGCATTCATATGAACACAATATGGGAACCAGTAATAAGAAGTTCCAGAGAAAAGCGATAATAAAAGCGATCAATATGAGCTCTGGTAAATAATACAATGATAACAACAAAAATTGCAATATGAGCACTGGTAAAAAATGATTTCTGAAGACATTAGTTTTATAATGCAAAGATTTTCACGCGCGGCTATCCACAAGAACACATGGTACAGTGGATAAAGGCGTTAGTTAGATCCAGTGACTGGACCCAAAAAGTGTGAGTTCAATACCTGGTTGAGGTAGTGGAGAACTTGGGGAGATGTATTAATAGGAGACAACTGATAAATGACATCCATTAATTATGGCACGTCGACCCGAAGGAGCGGTTCAGAAGTTCAGTTCGACATTCCAAACACCGGAGAGAACAACGGCCGAAAACGTTGTAATAAATATGGCGACAAAGATGAAGATCATAGTCCGAATAATGTAAATAGTATAAACTGTTCACTATCTTAGGACTTCATGTTTATCCTGTTCAGGTGTCAATAATTCACGCCATTCCATTTTTCTGTGTAATGCGGGTTTTCTCTTT